>CM047811.1:84662509-84905594 GCA_026214975.1 Gentiana macrophylla
TCCATATATATCAATTTCGTCATTCTTTTTTGCTACGGAGATGCAACATCGCCTTGTTTTTGATTAAAAGCAGGATTTTTCTGAGGAGAGATTTATAGCTTTCTGGGAAAATTGGGGTTTCACCCGCTCCTGCTATCCTCTGTAATTTTATTTGCGATCTCTTGTAAAAGCGGAGGCGGTATTGAAGTGGGTGCGATCACCTTCTGGGCTAATTTATTATTATACCAGGTCCAAAGCTCCACCTTTTTCCTCCGCTTGTTTTTGCGGGATGTCGGGGAATGACTATTCTCGGCGGCGACTTCTACGGAAAGGAGATTTATGATTCTGGCGAGGATGACCCCATACTATCTGGCTTGCCTCGGTTAGCGTCTGTTGGGCGAGGTTGAAGTGGAAAGTAGTCGCGCGAGATATTGGCGAGGTTACGGCCCGATGAGGCCGCTCATATGGATGTCGACCGCTTTGAGTTGGAGGCCTTCGTCTCTGCCGGAATCCGCCCGGCGTAGAGTGAGCCTTAAGGAGAAGCGCGGGCTCAAAAGTCTCCAACGCGATTCGTGAAATTTGAAAAATCGCTTTCGATCGAAGGACAAGCGGCGGTCCTGAGTACTAGCGGCGCTCCGACCATGACGAAGCTTATGTTCGGGGCGCCAGCGGTTCATGAGTTAATGGGGTCCAGGTGAGGGCGAAAATGCGGAATTGCCCGGAAGGATATCTCGGATGCTGCGGCGAAAGAAAAGAAAAGCTGCGAGCCAAACCATGGCGGTTGGTGAGGCCGCGCGCCGATTCGGCCGAAGAGTTCTCGCGTCCTAATAATCCCGAAGCTATCGCGAGTTTGCGATCGTGGCGGCGTATGAGAAGGCGTTGACAAGAAATGGTCCCGTGCAAGAGCGATCTCAACAGGACCATTAATCGCATATTGGGAATCGACACCAGGCGTGTATCGGTTTTCTTTTTTTCGATTATGGGAAGGAGTCCGATAAATTTAAACCCGGGGACCATAAGGATTATGTAGCGCGCGTCGCTCGAGGACACCCTTATCCTCCATTTCCATCATTTGTGTGCGGAGTGCGAGGCCGCCTTCGATCCTTTCTTTGTGAAGATCTGCAGGAGATGGAAGCGCTTCCTCTGATTTTGCCGTCGGGGCTATTATCCAGATTGATGGCCTTCATCGTTATGTGCGGATTCGAAGATCGAGCCGACGTTAACTCTTACTTGGGCAATTTTATTCCTTACGTAAGACGTCTATTCTGGGCGAGTCTCTTTGAGGTCGCGGACTCCCGACTCTGCTCCCACTTCCCAATAAGTTTCACAAATGGGGCGGCGTGGTGCGAGTTAGTCGAAGTAGGTGGCCTTTTCCTGGCGAGGAGTTCGTGAGGCAAATCCACGCTTATACTCTTTGACCCCCACGTGAGTGGCGGCGCTACGTAAAGGGGGTATGACGTTGATTCGATCGGACGGGGCGGCGCCATCTCGGAGAAATGTTTCTGGTTGATCTTCTTGATCTGGCCGAGCCACTTTGTATGCATGGCGGGCCTGGTGGGCGCGGAGGAATGCCGTGCCCATGGTACGAATGGGTCTGAGAGCTGCGATCCGGTGGATTGGGGTTGTCATATCAACAAATGTTTCCCCTCCGAGTGTTTGGAATGTGGGGCGATCTATACTTAGGCCGCTTTGTAACTTTCTTTGTCCACTTGTATTTATTTGTAAATGCTCATTTTGTTTTCCTGGTTCTAAACCGCTCTCTTTTTGTAGGTATGGATCCAAATGCTCGCGAGGCTCACGAAACAAGCTTAATGCGGAGGCGAGATAAAGCGGCGATTGCTCGGCAGGAGGCTTTGAAGAAAGCTCTGAGGATGGTGCCCCGAATGTGAGCGCCTCGATTGTCGAAGAGACACATAACCCGGAAGGCTGCGACCTCTTACGCCGCTTGTTGCGACTTCCTCTGCCGTTGTTGCGGGCCGAGTCAGGTGGTGCCTCAAAAAGACTCATCCCCTACTAAAGAGTCGCGCAGCGCTGAAGCGACCTCAACGAGAGAAGGCGAAGGATGATCGCCCATCCAAGCGGTCCGCTCCACCGGCGCATCTTGAAGAGTTTGAAACTCCGGTGGAGAAGGCGCGCATCCGCCGAGACGCCACAAAAAACTTTGCCTCGAGGTTATTCAGGAAAGAGGCCTTATGGTTGGATCCGAGCTTTACCCGGGATCTTGACCTATCCAAAGCTCGCCGGGTTGGGGAAGCAATTGCTGATGTGATTCCTCTTGGCGAGATCCTCTCGGCTATCTGATCATGTTCAAGTGGAGATTGGCGGGTATATTAGCCCGCTTTGCGGCTCAAGACAACTCTCCGCCTCAAGATGAGATTCTTTGAAATCGTAGATTTGAGCGGCGATTTAGGATTGCGGCTTCTCTGGTAAGATTTTTTTTTTTTTTTTTTTTTTTTTTTTTTTTTTTTTTTTTTGCTAATTGTCCCCTGTTTTCCACAGCTCGGTGCTCGTTTAAACAGAAGTACTTGAAACATTGCTGAGCGGCGCGATCAGAAGGTGAAAGTAGCGGCGCGGTGGGAGCAACTGATAAGGCGAGGGTTACCGCCGAAAAGAAAGCTAAGCATGCGGCTGGCGAGGTGGAGAAGATGAAAGCGATCATGGAGGAGCACTCTAAATTGGATGCTGAGATCAATGAGAAAGTTGCATCTTTGACAAAGGATTATCTTGCGGGCGCGAGGAGGAGATCGCCCGCGTTGAGGTTAAGCTTCTTTGGCGGAGACATCTGCGAAGAGAGGCTCTTGAGAAAGCTATTGAGGAAGCTGCGAAAGCGGGCCGAGGTCGTCGAGGAGGCCAAGTCTGGGGCCGTCGCTGCCTACAAGAATTCAGATGACTTCTTCGACCTTATGGAGAATAGCTTTGACCAGGGCTTTAGTCACCTAGCTCGCTGTATCTGGGCTGATCGAGGCCGGGGGCACATCACTCTGGAGGATATGCTGCGGTGGGTGAACACGCATCAAGGTCATCCCGATTTAGTGGCCTTTCACCCGGAAATCCCTTATGCAAGCGAGCTCGTTACCTCGATTCAGTGAGCAGACTTAAGCGTGGCGAGCTGTTTGGGATCCTGCTCTGTTAATCCTGTAAATTTTGAGGCGTTGAAGAAGCCGCCGCCCTCTGAGCAAGGCGACGAGTTTATCGGCACCCCGCCTACCCCTCATGCTCTCTAGATTTCTTGGACTTTTCCGCGAGCTCTTTGAAAATTTGATTTGTAACTTTGACTATTTACTTTTGTGATTTGGTGAATCTTGATTTGTAATAGCTTGACAATTTATTTTACGCATTTTTTCAATTTATACAACTTGGCTTTCACATGTCGATTCGATCTGGCGGCCTTTATCGCGAGGTATGTGATGTTTATTTTGTTCTCTGTCTTTGTCCTCTTGATTCGTGCGAGGTCGCTTAATAATTTAGCGGCGTCGATCTGTCATGAAACGTCGTCGTCTTGTTCTAACCATAGTCATTCTGCGCGACGCTAATTTTCAAAGTTTGGCCTTATTGAGAGCGGTGCTTTTGTCGAAAGATAGAGCACATTAAAGCGACCTTTGACTGTGTCATTAACGCAGAGTTATGACCCTAATGACTAGGTGTCGATTATAATTGTAGCCATAAATTTCGGTCTCTTTATGGTGCAGCGCTCTGTTGCATTGGTCTTGGTCGGTTTGCATATCCGGCCCTGAGGATCCGATTAATCCCAACCGTTGATTATACCCTTTCTACGGTATAAAAGGGGTTATTTTGGAACTCACTTTACCTCTTGCCTCATCTCGAATTTTGCTTTCTTCCTCAATCGTTCATTATCCTCTTCCTTTGTTTATCCTCCAAACTCTATGTCTCATCCGGGGAAAGCGGCCAGTTCGGATATTCAAAGCTCGTCCCGTCCGGGATGTTTCCCTTTTTCTGCACCGCTCTTCCCGTAGCCAAGGATTATTTAGGATTTTTTTGAGTGGCGTGATATTATGAGGAGAGGGGCTTACATGAACAACGAATAGAAACGGCTCCATCTTTGCGGCGTTCGGCTTTACGGGTGGTGGGAATTTATTCTTGAGCCTCGGGAGGCGGTTAATGTTACCATGATACGGGAATTTTACTCCGTGTTGTGCGATGTAGCCTCTGGCGAAGCGGTGGCGACATTTCTCTCGGGGTGTTCCGTTATCTTTACTCGGAGAGAATTAACCAAGTTTTAACATACCCGCAATAAATCCCTCCTCCCATTATGAGATCGCCTGGGACCTTGCGGATGAGGAAAATAGGCGATTCGCCTGGGTATTGCAATGTCTTGGCTGTTCCCGAGAATCGTGGGTTTGGTCTTTAGGAGTATTTGCGTCCGACCTCTCTCGCGGCGACCGTGAGTGGAAGAAGTTTATAAATTCCCGCGCTCTTATCACTTTGCCGATCTTGATGTTGTTAGTGAGCGGCGCTCCTTACACACGCCATTCGCGACCATCGAGTGGATATAGGCGGGAGTGTTGATCCATCGCGAGGCACTAAGATATGCGTGCTCGGCGGTTCAAGGTCGCCGTGGTGCTGCGGTCGCGCATGCCTTTACGCATCGATCGATATCCAAATTATGCGCAGGCGCCAGGGTCCCTTCCATACACTCGACCGATATGTTTGAAAAAACTTATCCGGTGGAGCCCTTTGCAAGCATGATGCCGTTTTGGACCTCCACATGTGATCGGAGGAAGATAACCATCCTGCGGTTGATGGAAGTTTGTCCAGGCTTGATCGATATGTTTGAAAAAACTTTTCATCGCTATTTTTTTTTTTTTTTTTTTTTTTTGTGTGAAAAGACAAGAATGTAAATACAATTTGGAAGAAACGACTTTATTTGAATTGGCTCGTTACATATAGTATTTTTTCAGATTATGCTGCATGCCATGGCCTATTATACTCATGCGGCCCTCCTTGTCACTTAGCATGTCGTCCCTTTTTGATAACTCGCGAAATCCGTGAGGCCTCCCGCTTTTCCGATAGCTTTCCTTTTTAACCGTGGCCCGTGGCTTGTCTTTTTGTAGAAACGTAATCCCGGACGGCGAAGTGATGATTGCGAATCGTTTGTCGTGATGGCGCTTTGCCGCTTTGTTTATAGTTGACCGAGGATCATTTGTATGCCTGGATGCGCCGCTCCTCTACTAGATCGAGCTCGAGTTTACGCGCGGCTGTGTTATTGACCTCGCTGTAAAAAACGACCCTAGGGCTTGGTAAGGCCATTTCCACAGGTGCCATAGCCTCGCACCCATATGTTAAAGCAAAGGAGTTTCCTCATTGTGATTTTTAGCGGCGTCCTGAGTGCCCATAGAGCGGCTTGGAAGGTGATCCGCCGATGGCACCGCCTTCTCACCAGGCTCTTCTTTAACACACTTAGGACTGTTTGTTGGCATTTTCAACTTGCCCATTTCCTTGCGGGTAGCACACGGATGATTGCCAATGTTTAACATTGTTCTCTTCACGAATCTGTCGAATTCGTCTACGAATTGAGGTCCGTGATCGGAAACCATCACTCTTGGAACACCAAATCTTGTCCATATTTGATCGAGCAAAAGTATGTTATGTCCCTGGTATTGGTTTTTACCAAGGCCTTAGCCTCGACCCATTTAGTAAAATAATCCACCGCGACGACAACGTACTCGCAACCTGAGCGACCCTTCTTCAAGGGTCCGATGAGGTCGATTGCCCACATGTCGAAAGGCCAGCAATTACCACTATGCTTTGTTCGACCGAGGTAGCCTGGGGATATTTATAACCTCGGCAAGTATCACATGCGCGGTATGAGCTTTGGCGTCTTCATCTAATTTTGGCCAATAATATCCGGCTAGAAGTACCTTCTGCGCTAGTGTTCGATTGGAGAAATGGCGCGCGACATTCCTCATGTAGCTCTGTTAGGATTCCCGTTACCTCCTCAGGTCGTGACGCATCGCGAGAAGGGGTTTCGAGAATGAATGACGGTAAAGCACGTCGTCCATAATCGTATATCTTGCGGCCCTTCTTACTAAGGCCCTAACCGCCAAGGGTCGCTCGGAAGCTCTCCTAACTCAATATAAGACTTCATGATGTCGACCCAACAAGTGTTCTTGGGTTGGAAATCCATGATCTCGCCCTGGGAGATGGCGGGTTCCGATAGGTGTTCGACCATGATCTTTGGGATCGCACGACGATGCGTCTTATTTGGTTAATTTGGACAAGTAGTCCGCCTTATGATTGTCCTCTCGAGGGATGTTTCTGAATTGACAATATGTGAAGCTGCCTTTGAGTCTTTTGACGAGGTTAATATACCTTTGTAAAATTTCGCAATGAATGCCATATGACCCATTGATTTGATTTACCACCAACTGTGAGTCGCAAAATACTTGTATATTTTAGACTTTCATGGCTTTGGCGAGTTTCAACCCAAAGAATGACGGCCTCGTATTCGCGCCTCGTTGTTAGAGGCGGTGAAATCAAATCTCGAGCTGCTCAATTTCTTCGATGTTCCTGGTTCTAACAGATTATTCCCGCGCCGCACCCTTTGTGATTAAGCGGAGCCATCAACGTAGAAGTCGCCAACGGTGACTTGGCACGATAGGCTCGTCCTCTGCGGTGACCCTATCTTGAGTCGCGTTCGGAGCGAGCTGCTCTTTCACCTCTTCGTTGAAGCTTGTTTCGCTATGAAATGGGAGAGCTTGGGCCTTTACAACCTTCCCGGGCTCATATCGGATATCGAACTCGATAAGCTCAATGGCCCATCGAGACAATCGACCGGACAGTGCGGCTTGTGAAGAACTGTCTTAGCGATGCATTTGATAATACTACGATGGTGTGCGATGAAAAGTAAGCCCTTAATTTGCGGGCGCTATAACAACACAATAAGCCAACTTTTCTATATTAAAATAACGACTTTCAACGGGGCTTAGAGCTTTGGAAATATAAAAAGCGGCCTGCGAGCCTTCCTCCTCTTTTCACGAGTCTTTGCGACTACGGCCTATCTCGAGGTCGCCAAATATAAAAGCAGTATCCCAGAGCCTCGGGCTGGTTAGCAACGGCGGTCTTGATAAGTATTCTTTGAGGTCTTTAAATGCACAGGAGCATTCCATTTGTCCAAGAGAAGGTACGACCCTTTCGCGTTTTGAAGAAAGGCGGACTTCTTTCTGCAGATTTGAGACAAACCTACCCAAAGTTTGTGATCCACGCCGTTGAGCCGTTGTACTTCTTTAATCTTGGTAGGCTCGCTCATGTTGACCAGGGCCTCGATTTTTTCGGGATTTGCCTCGATCCCCCTTTGACTTACCATAAAGCCCAGAAATTTCCCTGCCTGGACCCCAAAAGTGCATTTCGTAGGGTTTAGTTTCATCGAGTGATTCTTCACGTTTGCAAAGGTTTCGCGAAGGTCCTCCAAGTGATCTTGGCGACTTGATTTCACGACCATGTCATCAATGTAGGCCTCCATGTTCTTGCCTATCTGCGTGCTGAAAACTCTGTTTACCATTCTCTGATAGGTTGAGCCTGCGTTCTTTAGGCCAAACGGCATCATCTCATAGTAATATAGCCCGCCGGCGGCCCTGAAGGCCGTTAGCTCCTTATCTTCATCGGCCATTTTGACCTGGTGGTAGCCGGAATAGGCGTCCAGAAAGCTTAAGGTCTCAAAACCCGCGATCCCATCCACCATTTTATCGATTCGAGGGAGCGCGTAGGGGTCCTTTGGGCAAGCTTTGTTTAGATCGGTGAAGTCGACGCACATCCGCCACTTGCCGTTGTGTTTTTTCACCATTACTACATTTGCCAGCCAGGTGGGATATTGAAGCTCTTTGATTATGCCTGCTGCTAAAAGTTTCTCGACCTCAATTTTTATTGCGACCTCCTTTTCTGTAGAGAATTGACGCGCCCTTTGTTGTATTGGCCTGAAGTTGGGATCGACACTTAGGTTATGCAAGGCGACCTCCGATTCTACACCTCTCATATCAGTTACCTCCCAGGCGAATGCGTCCAAGTTTGCTTTGAAGCTCGATCGCTTCTTCCACTTTCTTCCTCGGTAGTCCTCGATCCTATTTTTATCTTTTGATCGGGATATTTGACGTTTATTATAACTTCGATCAACTCGTCTTCGGCAGTGAAGTCGGGCTCGTCCCGAACTTGCAATGTTTCTACCTCTACGGCCTTCTCCGAGATTTCTTTCATCATAGCAATCTGATCCGTAAGTTGTGTTAAGACCATCCAGTCGTGGTCGCTTAGAGTCGACCCTGTTTTTGGTCATATAGTCGAGGAAAGCTCCAGGTCGGCTGAAGGCGACCCCAACTTCTTCCCCTACGTGAAATTTGACCCGTTGGTGGGGAACGGACGCCACCATTTGGAACTTCTTCATAGCTGGGATTCCCAAAATCATGTTGTAGTAAGAGGGCAGGTCGATTACCAAGAAGGTTATTATCTCCGTTCTACACAGGCTCATAGTCGCCCAAAATGATCTCGAGGTCGATCGTGCCTTTGACCCGTCTTGTGTCGTTGGTAAAACCTTCGAGGACCCCAGGTAGGGTTTTAACTTGGCCTCCCGAATCCGATCTGTTTTAAGCGGTCGAAATAGATGACGTCGCGGCCGCCCTGGTGTGTCGACCATTACTCGGTTGACGCCGTGCTTGTTGTTTACCCCACCTTTAGAATGAGGGTATCTCCATAAGACACCGATTGTTGTCGTCTTCGCTTTTGTGAATATGATTCCTTCTCATTCTCTCCCACACAATCTGCTTTTGAAGCCGCGGGTATTGATTTGATTTATCCGAGATTTGATTGATGGTTCTTTGGGAATATTCCGTGGATGACTGAACCTCTCTCTGATAGACGCGAGGTTGGCGTCCTTGACTGGGAGTGTTGTTCCCCTCGCGTTTATATTTATTGGCTGGTCCCTCACGGATCAGCCTTTCTATCTCGCGCCTCAGGGTGAAGCATTCATCGGTGATGTGGCCATGGTCCTTGTGATAGTCGCGATGTTTGGATTTATCGCGGCTATCGGGATCGCCCTCATAGGCTTTGGTTTGTCGAAATGTTCACGAATTTCAAACAGTATTTGGGATGCTTTGGTGTTGAGCGGGGTAAAATTATCCTCGCTAAATTTGTACGGCCTCTTTACCTCACGATCGCGATTAGTATCTCGTCCCTTTTCCTTTTTACGGTCATCCACGCGATCCTCCTTCGGCGAACGTGGCTCTGTCTTAGGCTTTGCTTTCCCGGCAGGCGGCGCCTCGGCCGACCCCGTCATTCGGCCCTTTCTAACATCTCCCTGAGACCCGCTTTGGGGGGCCGCAGATTGAATTCAGTTTTCATCGGGCCTTTGGCAATTCCGGTGAGGAAACATGTTATGACCGCATCGTCTGGAATGTTCCTTGTTTGATCATATATTCTGACGAACCGTTCGTAATACTCTTTTCCGGATTCGTGCCCTCCCATACGAACCTCATATAGGTCCTCAATGGTTTTCTTTGGCCTGCTTGCCGATTCAAATTCTCTGACAAACTTTTCCGACAAATCCTCCCAACTTTCAACTGAGCCGCGAGGAAGCCCGCGTATCCAGGACGCAGCCCTATCCTGCATGCTGCCAACTAACGCGATGCACCAGGCGGATTTATTTTGTGTAGCAAGGGTGATCGCGACCTCGAACGCGTGAGCGATCGTTTGGGCATGAATTTCCATTGTAATAGTTGTAATCGGGATAACTAACCTTTTCTCTGCGGGAGGCAATGTTTGATAATCCGCTTTGGCGAGTACGTCGATCCCGAAATAGGGCGACTTTCTCGACGGGCCTCGACTTTTTAATTACGCAAGCTCTTTTCTCATTACCTCCATCTGCTCTGCCAAAATAGAATTCGGTCGGGTGGCGGCGATGCTTTAGCGTGTCGGCTCGCTCCGTTCTACGCTCTGATTCCCTATGATTTTGTGATCCCTCTTGGCGGGCCCTCTTTTCCCTGATAATTGTGCGGGCATCTTGTGCGTGTCTATCCTGCTGGATGGGCATCTCTTCTCTAGGAAGGTTTGAGGCGACTTGGGCTAAAGCCTTGTCCTTCTCACCCAACCTATTAAACGCGGACCCTTTGTCGATCCTCTTTCCTTTTTGATGGTCGCGATCTTGGGGGGCCGAGGTTCGTGGAATTTCTTTCCTCGGTCCATAGCGACCTGAAGAGTGCACGCTCTCCTCTACGTCGATTTGCTGAATTTGGCTCTGGCGGCCCAGTCTGCGCGATTGCAAGAGGATTCGTTTACGGGAGGATTACGGGTCGAATCGTCATAGGGCCTGGCCAGCCTTAGCCACCAGGCGGGGTGGTGAGATACATAGTTTAGAGCGTACTGGCGTATTCCCTCATTTCGGCGACCTCTGGGTCCTCACGAAAGCCGGTTGTATTTACGGGATCGATCTTTGGCTTTGCTTGTGACCTCTCTCTGCGAGTTCCATCCAGGCAACAATAGCCTCTTTCGACTTGGTTTTTGATTAATGACATTTCGAGCATCATTTGGGTGCTAAGACCCTCTCTGGGATCCTTCTCTTCATGCAGGAGATTGTCTAGCGTTTCTCCTGCGCCTTCCCCACGAGCTTGATGTAGCATAGTACCTTTTGCGGGGTTTGGGGTGTTAGATGCCCTTTACTTCCGGCCATCTCTGCGGGGTGGCTTTTTGAGCGATTTCTTTGGTAAAGGGAAGAAATAAAGCGGTTTGAGGACTTTTCTTTGTAAGATTATCTCCTCCGAATGAGAGCTCTAGGTGATTTTTACACAATCGGTTTCCCGATAACGAGCCAATCGAAGATGTCTAAATCCTCACGGGTGTCCTTACGGTGTTTGGATGGTGGATATCCGTCAGTATTTAAGGTGTGGTGATATTCAGCGGTGGTGGTGTGGAGAGAGTTAGAATGGAGAGAGCCTTTGCTTGCAAGTATAGTGTGTATTTTTTCTATATCTCCTCCTTTAGTTTACAATGACCACCCTTTTATAGAGATGGATAACTTAGGGAACAAGTAATCTATTAGATATTTTACTAATAGCTAGGTCTTACTTAGATACTAAGCAAGGCGAAATATCTAAGTTACAAGTGGGAAAAGATCTGGATCAATCGGCGGCATCTCTCTGCGAGGTCGCAAGAGCAAGCCCTCTTTGGCCTCGCCCCACTGGCGACCCTTCTTGACTTGCTGGATGAGATTCACGGGATCTGTTGCCTTTGCCTGGGACCGCAAATGCCTTGATCGCGGCGAGGTGAGACAACGGCCGCCCATTTGCGATCTCTCTTGTCATGCCGGAGGATGGCGCGATGGGTTGTCCCCATTTGTTGAGGTGGTGGAATTATTTATACCCATCAGCTTCTTGATTCTCGGATCTCGGATTATTCTTTGGATCTAGGCTTATCTTTTGATTGGTAAGCAGATCTAACCTTCTTGTAGGTAAATTTTAAATTATGTGCTTTAATGTTAAATTGATCGTGATCCTTGTTATTCCGCTGCGTAATCGGGCGGATCTAGATCCTTCTGGCGATATTACATCCAACAGGGGGATCACACCAATAACCATGGAAGTCTATTCTGGTAGACTCCGATAGTGCACGTGTTCGGTGAAGTCCCTCTACTCCAATGCCCCTTCGAGGCCAGCAGAGTTATTCATTAACGAAGTTTCCCTACTCACGGTGCCTTCCAAAGGCCAGCAGAGTTATTCACTTTATCTGAATGGCCCACACACCGTGATATGACCTTGTGCCTTACCAAGAATAACATGATGTTTAGTCTTTAACTACACAAGTACGTTTGTTATTAATTACTAATTAGCCACCTAAGTATTTTCAAGTAAGATCCCTCACAACTCCTATTATCTTACTTAGACCACTTTAGACACGGACAAGTCCTATCACATACTCGGACATTGATGAATACTAATTCATCAAAGCACAATCAATCGTACTCTTCGATCCGACGGTCCCAAAATTCAAGTCTAAGGAGAGTACATTCGGTACCGGAACTAAATGCCTCAGAAGCTTAATCAATGCTTGTTCATATTCATTTAGTGTTATTATATCAAGAAACAACATTTAAAACTGAACTCGGGGCTTAAAACACATCAAATCACAAAACTGGTCCAATGCTTACCCAAAGCTAACGCAATGTGCACGCATTGAGTGAACAGAAGCTTCCAATTTTTTTTTGCAGTGGCAATGCGCACGCATTGCCCACAAATGCACACACATTCTGCATCAGAACCAAAAATCAGATATTCTGCGCCGCAATCAATATGCGTGCATTGCTCCTCAATGCACAAGCATTGAGCGCATTAACTCCCCAAAACATAGTTTTCAACCCTTTATCGATTTCTAACCCTTTCGCAACATGATTATTATCAAATTAAGCACCAAAACAGTTGAAAATCAGAATTTAAACATGCATAGCTTCACATACTTCTACAGAAAGTTCTAAGAATGATTTCTAGCATTTAACGACACTAAAACCCAACCTTAACATTATCAAACCTTAATTACAGGATAGGAAGAGACACTTACTTGATTAAAGAAAACTCCAAAGCAAGAACTACGAGAAAGACTGCAGCGAAACTTCTCCAAACCTTGATCAAACTTGATACGTTTTGTAGCCACGCGATCCTTGTCCTTTCACGAATCCATTGCCATACATTGATCAAGAAACCGGTAAAAATCTGATGAAGAGTTGTAAGAACTCTCCTATTGCTTTTCAGTTTCTCTTCTCCTCTCAAGTTTGAAGAAAGCCAACTCATATGATTTCCTGGCAACTTCCCCTCTTAATGGGAAGTTATTTCCCCCAAAAGAAACCTCCAGCCACTAACTCTATTTAATTACCACTATTTCCATAAATTGCAAAAAGAATCCCCATAAATTGCAAAAAGAATCCACTATTTCTATTTAATACAAACCGACTATAGCTGAATTGTTTAACTTACAACAATGAAAGGTCCAAAGTTTACAACGTACGATGTCTAAAGGCAAGGTACAACACATTCCTTACAAACATTTAATAAAAGTACATCATAAAATATCTAAAAGAAACTGAAACGTGATCCAAGCATCAACAAGGCATCATCATCGTGTATCATTATCAAACTCCTCAATGCATACAAAACAAAATGCAAATGAGGTTGTACAAAGTACTTAGCAAGAGTGAAAAGCTAATGTATAACTAGAGTTTATAACGAAAGGTTTAATAATTATTATTAAGTTATCTTTATGAGGCCGACTCAATTCTACGGTTCACTTCATGCTCATCAATATGTCGTGACTAACTGTTTCTAGATTAGCTTATCTTTGTTACATTAGTAATCAAGGACACTACTATGGTGTAACTCACCACGAAGTAGGTGCAACATATTAGTGGATCACACCAATAACTATGGAAGTCTATATAGGTAGACTCTGATAATACACGTGTTCGGTGAAGTCCCTCTACTCCCAGTGCCCCTTCGAGGCCAGTAGAGTTATTCATTCATGAAGTTCCCCTACTCCCGGTGCCTTTCAAAGGCCGGCAGAGTTATTCTCTTTCTCTGAATGGCCCACACATCATGATATGACCTTGTGCCTTACCAAGGATAACATGACGTTTAGTTTTTTATTACACAAGTATGTTTGTTATTAATTACTAACTAGCTACCTAAGTATTTTCAAGTAAGCTCTTTCAGAACTCCTACTCTATTACTTAGAACACTTGATAGGTACAAGTCCTATCACATAGATAGACATTGATGAATACTAATTCATCAAAGCACAACCAATCGTACTCTTCTGATGGTCCAGAAATTCAACTTTAAGGATTGAGTGAACATAAGCTTTCTCCTCCAGACTGGCTCTCTCAGCAGCACTTCCTTCTGTTGATTTAGACAAGGGGCCCCATAATCCCTGCTGCTTCAAGAAAGCATGCATCTTGATCTGCCACAGACTAAAATTGTTCCTTCCTATAAACTTGTCAATCTTAACATTTAAAGTAGACATCTTTCTCACCAGAAAAGATTGTGTAGATCCCAAATCCTAGCGTCAATTATTACCTTGGTGCCAATCGACCTTGCTTAAAACAGATAAACAGATTTCTTGAAGAACCTGGACGCTCTGATACCAGTTGGTTATTACGGATCGATCAAGAAGTGATGGTGAGTTTGATTAAAGATAAAAGATAAACAAGCATGCAAACACATAAACAAGAAGAACACGATTTAACGTGGTTTCCGGCAATGTGCCGACTACTCCACGGACAAACGGGATATTTTATTATCATCGAAAAGTTACATTAAGTAACAACTAATACAGATGGTATTTATAGCCTTGGAAATCCAACTCTAACCAACTAAACAGCCAATCCAGTAAATGACTGAAATACCCTATAAGTAACTCCACCGACTTAGGAAACCATGCAGACTTGTTTCTTAAGTCAATAGAAACTCAATGACTACGATCTGCGATACCTATATCGTGAGACTCACTCCAAAGAAGTGATCAACTCTGCGATGATGCCCTGGGCGAACACACCGATTCAAATAGATGCTTCATGCTCTGCTGACCACCATAATTTCCACACCAGACCTTAGTAGCATAAGTTTAAGTCACCATTACATTAATTATTGGTTTTAACTATCACCTCTGGAAATCAAGTGAGTGATCAGCCTTAGGGTGATCAGTCTTGTCCTTGTATTTCATCATTTTTGCTGACTCTTTGACTTAGATTAAAACTCTGTTTTTAAAACTCTGTTTCTGCTGTATAATCTGAGCTGCTTTTTGCAAGCTGATCTGTGTTATGTATTGCTGTGTTGTAATCTGCTGAATTGCAACTGAAATTATACATGAACGTGCCTGTATTTTTTTTTCGAAAACGAAAGAATAACACACACACGCTTCAAGCGGGGTTCGAACCTTGGACTCTTCACTGGGAGTCAGGTTAGACCCTAGTGGATTACCACTAGGGTATGTACCGGAGTACAACGCGTCTGTACTTAAAGAATAAATTTTAACTTCGATTGTGCTATTATCTCCTCTTGTATTAATACATTACTTGTGTCTGCACCATCTGCTTTGTTTTTGTTCTTTTTGTATTTGATTACATCAGAAAAATAATTTCTGCTGCTTGAGTTTAATATATATATATATATCATTTGAAAATCTATTTTGTTTGTTGACAAATCAAATTCTTCATCTTTATCTTACTGTTTGATTTATTTGGATCAACTAGTATTCTGCATCACCTTTTGGCATAGCAACAATCTTTTGAGCACTTTACTTGATATAACCATTGGTCAATTTCTTTTGGGTGGTCTACAAGTTTTTAGTTGATATACTGCTGCACCTTATCACAAGTTTCTGTCATTGCCATTGTTTTATCAGATCACTATATCGGATTATATATAATCTATTGGTGTTGTGCTTTTGATCACATTAGGTAAAACCATTTAGTCTAATAATTAATTTTGTCTGTGCTTTTGGGACTTAGTTAATTAAGACTAAAATTGGTAGTAACAAAAAAAGAGCCCGTAATCCATTCACCCCCTCTGGATCACAATTGCGTATAGATCCTAACAATTGATATTAGTTTTAGTGAATCCCCTATTTATGCTTATTTTATATTTCTATGATTTCTACGATTTTACCTTGATCTTGGCTTAAGTGTTTGTTTTGTAGTTAAATCTACAAATAGATCAAACTTTATTATATCAAGCTCTACTTAAGCGTTTGCACACACGCTCACCTACACTCACTACTCTGTTTTCAAAAGTTATGCATTCTTTTTAGGGGAAAGGGGCCACAAGGACAAAAAAATTAATAAATGGGTCTGGAAGGACAAAAGTAACATTTTCATGATTATAAAGGACAAAAATCACAATTGTTACTTTAAAATTGTTACTTCACGTGTTAATGTTACTTTATGTTTCACAATTGTTACTTCATATTTACTCTATCCTACATTTGTTACTTCATATTTGTTACTTCATAATTGTTACTTTTGTCCTTATTAAATTACAGTTTACTTCTATCCCGATTTTTTGATAATTTTGTCCTTCTGGACAAAAATCTATTCTTTTTATTTTATACTATATTGCATTCTTGCATTTTGTATTGCATTAAAAAAATACAATGTAAGCATATAGCATGGCAACATTAAATAATTTTTCGAACCTGAGGGAGACCTATCTTTAATAAGGCCTCCGTACTTTGACGGTTCGGGTTTTCTTCAATGGAAGCGTTCGAGGATGACTCACGTCCAACTAACGGATTACCAACTTTGGATAATCATTAATAAAGGTCTGTTTGTTTCGACGCAGTCTGTCACCGAAGGAGGTGTCACAACAAAGGTCATCTAGAAATGCATCATCTGGTTGACTTACATCAGTCAGCTGAGTTGAGTTTCGTCTGGTGGATAACAGCTAAAGTTGGGGGTCCACATCTGGGTTTTTATGACAATTCTGATAGAGATCTTATGGCGGCTAGGGTTTAGGGAATTGTGCATATAAATGCCAATTTTATAAACAATGTAGAGTGGGTGAAAATCCTTGTAACTTTGTGCATAGTAAAATATCTCATTTTCTCGCCTGCATGGAGTAGTCGGCAAAACGTCGAATTCAAGTTAAATCAACGTGTTCTTCTTGCTTTTGTTCCATCATTGTTTACGTTTGAATTGCTTCTGTTTTATCTTTCTTGGAGTGTAAGTTTCTCATCCGTGTTTTAACGATTGCATGAATGGATTTTATATTAAAATATTAAATCCATCATGGGTTATTACAACTTTTTTCGATACTGATCACTAAATGAGGTTCAAAAAGTGAAACCACTATGTTTTAAATATCTAAATCGCTTAAAGCGAATGAGAAGCTGAAGAAACTTATTCAATGGTCACCGCTAACCGCTTTTGGTCCCAAATCTTTGGGGTTGCTTTTTCTAATAAACGTTGGTTACATTTCTTTATGCTATTTGTACCAAGAATCGGTTTTATGGATGAGTGCTCTTGGAGTAGTTGGTCTAGCCACTGAACCTACGTGCCTATGATTTCGTTTCTCGGGAAATTCGCGCGTGAAGATCCGAATTTGAGACTTTCTACACCAAAAATATTATCTTAAACGAAGGTATTAGGTAGCTTGGATGGCGGCTCAAGATCAGCCTATGGCTCGGTGCAATCACTTTAAAGTTAATGAAATCATTTTCGCATTAGGAGATAACAAAGCCCTATCTTAAACTAAAAGAATGCAGAAAAATTTCATGAAAATGTAAAAGATCATCCACGCACTAGTCAAACTGATCTCGAAGTTTGACAAAACTCGCAGTATTTAGCAATTAAGTTGTTGATGGACGTAATTTCTACGGTCCGGTCAAACAAAGACTCGAAACCTTAGCAGAATCTACCCTCTAACCGGCGGTTATCTTGGGTCGAGTGTAGGATAGTGCTTGAGGAGTCCGAGGTCGATCCCACAGAGATTGGCTTTGAGTACCACAGTTGACTTATTTCTCGATTCGAGTCAACGTATAGGTGTGAAGTTATACTATTGCATAAAATAAAGATTACACTACTCGGAATTCTAAACAGTTAAAAGAAGTATGGCGAACTACGATCCAAATGGATTACTTTACCATTAGAATGATTGCCCGGGAGTGTGCCTTACTCTACCTTGCCGTCTAACAATAACTCATAGGACAAACCCGTGTTGGGACTAAACTTGATGACTAGGCGTCAATCTAGTACACGGGTAGGTGTCGACTACCTTTCAAGCCCAAAACTTCTACGGTCCCGAACCCCGTTCCCACACGTCGCCGCAACATACATTTATAAGCTAACGTGTGTGCAACTATGAAAAAGGTTGTCAATCTCATTCAAAGCTATTAAAACAATCAAAACAAGTTTCGTGATGTGAATTATCGATTAGAACGTTAAATTACGCGCTACACTACCTCCCGTTCGTCTCTCTAATGGTGTTTCACCCACCTTCACATAGTTCAACCATATGAAGAATCTAGCTACTCATAATCGAATCTATGTTATACAAACAAGATAAAAGCATCACAACAACAATAAAACAACAAGAACACATACCCATTTCGATTCAAATTGAAGAACCAAATTCGAGCTCCAAAAGGACAAATCTTGTCACTTGAAATGTTACAAATCGAAGCTAAAAGTTGTATAATCAAAGAGAGGATCGAAAGACGATTCTAATGATATATAGCACGTTATCTAACACCTTGGGACGAAGAAAATCGCCCAAAATCGCCTAGAGAAGTTGAAGCGGCCATTGTTCCATTAGGGTTGGAATGAGGGAGTATTTATAGGTGGAGCAGAAAAATACGCAGCAAATGGCCTGGACGCCAGATCCGAAGCCTGAGCGCTACTGGGCGCCACCCAGGGCTTCAGACGCCGATTCACCTGAGTTTTGTATGAAGATGGAAGCTTGTTCTTGAGTGGACGCTCGTCCAGAATGGCCTTCAGTATTTCCACCATAACTTCACTTCTAGGGATCCAAATGAGATGATTCAAGATGCATTAGAAAGCTGATTCATTCCTCTACAACTTTAATCAAGACAACTTTCCTGAAAATGCCTCCAAGTGTGACCAAAATGCCCATGAAGTGACTTGTTCTGCTTTGAATCGCTTGGGCGCCCGTCCCACCGAAGATCTCAACTCTACGAATCAAATTGGGCATTACGGGCGCCCGTTTGCACATCCTGGACGCCCGTCCACATCCCGGACGCTCGTCCACTTTTCCGGACGCTCGTCCACTTGAAGTCTCAACTCTCTTGCATCAAAAGGCACCCTGGACGCCGATTCATATTTCTGGACGCCACCCGTAACCCAGCTCGATCTTTTGCTCATAACTTCACTTCTAGGGCTCCAAATGAGGTGATTCAACATGCGTTGGAAATCTCTTTCAATCCTCTACAACTTGCATCAAGACACCTGGACCAGAAAATTCCTCCATCATAGGCCAAAATGCTGCTGAATTGAACGTAGGGTGAGGGCAACAATTATCTTCTTCCTTTTCTTCATTTTTCTCCTTCTTTGGCTCATTCTTGCACCTTGATGATACTTCTCATCATAAATATTCGCCTTCCGGGTTCTCGAGACACCCTAGTCCTGCATCCATATGAAACAACAAGCAAACGTGTAACCCCGCAAACTACGGGTGCTCGGGAAAACGAGTATAAAATGCTAAAATAAGGCCGAGTTTACGGAAAACCGACAGTCACTCGCCGTGCAACAAAACTTCATTTCATACTCAAAACAGGGTCTAAACTTACCCGAAACATGCCAGAAATGTGATAATCATGGGCTAAACTGCACAGAAATGTACAGTAAAGTTGGTTTCTATCACCACCCCACACTTAGCCTTTACTCGCCCTCGAGTAAAATAGGCGTTCAAACAAAGCCAAGGAATCAACTTTACGGTACATGCATTTGCTTCAAAATATCGAGGTAAAAAGAATTTAGCTAAGCGAATGTATTACCTTGACTCTACCAAACCATAACACGGAGTGAATGTGTGTTTGAATGACGACGACTTATGCTTAATACGATTTCGGGCTTGGAATACCGGACAAATGACTTTACACGATCTTGCCCTTCCTAGAATCTCCACTAATCGGGACTAACCAAGGTTAAACACGGTCCAGCAGGACTTGAACGGTTATAATGTTAGGCTAGGGTAAATTCGGTTAATCGAAAAGGGTAATTTGGGAAACTGGAGAAAAGAAGTACGAGTGAACATAATCCAAACACGTACCACGTCTTCTTTACTATACATCCAAACTCCTTTTTGATCGTTTTCAACATTTTGGGAACTATAGGATACTGAAATACCCGAACTCATTGCCAAACTCGACTATGTTTCAAGTGTCGTGAGGTGAGCTCGAATACTTAGTACCTATCTGACTATCCCAACCCTAACATCATCATTGCTTTAAGCTCGTTGCCTTTTCAACCCTTTATTTCTATATTAAACACAATTATTTGATTAGATTTTGATTTTGGTTTTTTTTTTTTTTTTTTTGAAATGAAACCCGAGCATCCAGCACAACTGAGCTCCTCCTCTCCTTATAGCTCCAAAACTGAAGAAACAACAACCCGCCTCAAAAGCGACAAAAATTCCCCCCACCCCACACTTGCCTTGGCAAGTGTGGTTTAGCAAGAGACTAAGTTCACTCGTAGGGTCAAATGAAGGGAATGTGACCAAAATAAGGCTCAAGGGTAGGTTTCTGGCTAAATAACGAAGCGGCTATAATGCGAATGGTGGTCAGACCATTCTATCAAGGCTGAGAGGGGCTACGAAGGTCAAATGTTCGGCTCAGGCTTATTTGGCTTAAGTAGGGTAAAAAAGAACGCCAAAACTGTCATCCCGTGTTCCTACAAAGGCTAATCCTTCTATTTCGCCTCAAAACTAGGGGTACAAGTGTGTAAAGTAATCGTGATAAGCAAAAACGTTGTCAAACGTGTACTAAAAAGATGTTCCGTATCATGACAAAGTAGACTCACTGTGAGACATTCACAAAACTAAAAACCTTTCACCATTCAATTGTGAACAACATGCATATATCGTGGTGTTAAAATCTTGGAAAAATTTGAAAAACGGCCTAAAAATCGACTCGGAAACGAGTAAAAACCAAGTTTATCATATCACGGCATAATACTTTTAAGAACATGCGAATAACCTAAGTCGTCCCCCCCCCCTCACTTGAGTGAAACACCGTCCTCGGTGTGTGAACGAAAAGGAAAAAGAAAGACTTAGCTTATGAGCCCGGCAAAACGGCACGATCAAGTCCCGTAACGGTCGTGAAGTACTCCATCCCGAATCCCTATACAATGAAAAACATATCCAAGAACCACATGCACGGGACATGGTCCACGTGCCAAAGCAAATACTATAGGGGAATTCCGGGGTAATAAAAAGAACGACAGCGTTAAATCGAAAACTTGAACAAAAATGTCATAAAGATAGAAAAATATGGATCAAACATACAATAAATGACCAATGAATCCACACGTGCCCAAAATAAAATCCATGAATCCACAACCCCAAAACACAAAAGATGGACCTCAAAACATGCAAAACACAACAAATGGTGGGTTGCCTCCCACCGCGCGCTTTGTTTTACGTCGTTGGCTCGACCAAGTGACACCAAACGGACTCAAACCATAAAAGACTCAAAACAACAATTCAAATATTTCATTTCAAACAAGTATCATCAAAACCATCAACCAAAATCCGAAGTCAAAAAGATCAACAACTCAAGAAGAATACAAATAGCAAGCATCATGAAAACCGAGTTCGTTAGAAACTTACCTCTCATAGCCCTCGATGCAACCTCCTCCCAACTCGGGAATCCTCTTCTGTCAAAACCTCTCATCATCTTCTTCTTGGAATCACCCCACCACCGTGGTCTTTCCTCTCTATCACCTCTACGTGCGTCTTCCACCCGGGACCCTTCGAACTTAACCTCGTAGAACTCATCCGCACAGAATGGAAGGGAGTAGTAGTCTGGGACCGGCATATCAAAGATGACCAAACTATCCGGGGGTGTCAATATAATGGGCTCATCCATATGACCTCGAATCACAAGCAAGCTAGGCGGTAAATTGAGTTGTCCCATCTTCTTCTCCATTTCTAATCCCACCGGATCGACGACCTCAAATAAGTCTATCGCACCTCTTGTCACGGTGTCATGATGGTCATCGTCGGGATGTGG
Organism: Gentiana macrophylla; assembly: GCA_026214975.1. NCBI lineage: Eukaryota > Viridiplantae > Streptophyta > Magnoliopsida > Gentianales > Gentianaceae > Gentiana > Gentiana macrophylla. Next base: position 84,684,212 of record CM047811.1, read on the forward strand.
TATGGTAGACAACAGTTCCACCTCCCCCACTTCATAATCATGGGTATCCTCCATGTCCCAGAGCATGGAAATACCAAAAGCTTCCGGCTCACCCAAAACTGAGGTTGGGTCCACTACAAGTGGCTTGGCATACTCATAAAAATTCTCCACCGACTCTAACGGTACATCATCAACTAATGGAGTGATGGGCGATCCCATATCAGTCTCTTGCATCTCAATCTCTGGCTCATCAAATGTTGTGCTCAAATCTATCCCACACCCTTCAAGGTCATCATTTTTCATTTCTTCGGGAGGCGGTGTAATAGATAAAATCCGCACATCTTCCATCTCCAAATCTAGCATTTCCTCTTCATCACATAATGAGCCATTTTCACCACCAAAAACTTCTTGTTCACTCATAACAATGGATGGCTCCACCACACATTCCATCAAAGTTTCATCAATTTTCATCTAAAGAGGTGAAGGTGCCATAGGTAGAACATGAAACCCCGCCATAGTCAAATATTGCAATTGGAGGTGGCACTATGGGCAGCCCCAACTCACTATCGAGGCTCGGATATCTCGTCATAGAAAGCTGATTTATCAACCTCACTCTCCACCTCTTCACCGCCGGCTTTCTCTTTCCTCTTTCCATTGCGAGTTCTCTCTTACAAAGCCAGCCTAACTCTCTTTTCCTAGCTTCCAACTCGGCTTGCATTCTTTCTCTCTCTACTGCCTCATTCACCTCATATGCATAAGCTTCTTCGTCATGCTCTGCCTTTCGGTCCGACACCTCATTGTAGAAATTTGGATCCTCAATCTCACTATCTACTCGGACCGTTTGTGTGCAAGACTTTTCTTTTTGATCCGGCATCCGGGCCGTCATGATAGACACGATATCCTGAGACATCCAACATAGCATGTATCTCATATGGGGCCAATCTTCATTAGCTGGGCAAGTCCTATATTCCCCGCTGGAAAACTTGTCTTGCATCTCCCCAACCCGTTTCAAAGCATCCTCGGCCTCTTTATATAACACGAGCATCCGGTTCAACCAATCGATCAATTGATGTGCCGACACTTCCTCATCCATAGCCATAGAAACCCTTTCAATGAGCTCATGAATAATACCACTTTCTCGTTCCTCTTCCGCATAAAGGCGAGGTCAATCTGCTTTGCAAGTCTTGATTTTGAGAGCTCCAATTCCAAGGGTTGTTCGAGTCATAATTCTGATTATTCCCTTGTCCTTGATTTGGGCTCCAATTGTAGTCATGCTGGCTTTGATTGCCTCCCCAATTTCCCGGCTGATTTTGGTTCCAATTGCCCCGACTTGTCCATTATAGTTCCCTCATCATATCGATAATCGTAAATCGTCCATTCCACATCCCATGAACGCACCTGCTCTTGTAATACGGTTGATAATCACCGATTTTGACCAAGCTCAGGTGCCCAAGGTTGGTAGGTAGATCGGTCTTCATATAAGTTGTATTGTTGAGAATATCCACCCATTTATGCTCAAGCTGCAAAATCACAGAAAACAACAAGAAAACAATAAAAACGACCTAAGCCCAAGCTTTCGGTCAACTATTGTGATATCAAAGCATTGCCAATCCCCGGCAACGGCGCCATTTTGATGGACGTAATTTCTACGGTCCGGTCAAACAAAGACTCGAAACCTTAGCAGAATCTACCCTCTAACCGGCAGTGTACCGGGTCGAGTGTAGGATAGTGCTTGAGGAGTCCGAGGTCGATCCCACAGAGATTGGCTTTGAGTACCACAGTTGACTTATTTCTCAGTTCAGGTCAACGTATAGGTGTGAAGTTATACTATTGCATAAAATAAAGATTACACTACTCGGAATTCTAAACAGTTAAAAGAAGTATGGCCGAACTACGATCCAGCGGATTACTTTACCATTAGAATGATTGCCCCGGGAGTGTGCCTTACTCTACCTTGCCGTCTAACAATAACTCATAGGACAAACCCCGTATTGGGACTAAACTTGATGACTAGGGCGTCAATCTAGTACACGGGTAGGTGTCAGACTACCTTTCAAGCCCAAAACTTCTACGGTCCCGAAACCCGTTCCCTCCCACACGTCGCGCAACATACATTTATAAGCTAACGTGTGTGCAACTATGAAAAAGGTTGTCAATCTCATTCAAAGCTATTAAAACAATCAAAACAAGTTTCGTGATGTGAATTATCGATTAGAACGTTAAATTACGCTACTACACACTACCTCCCGGTTCGTCTCTCTAATGGTGTTTCACCCACCTTCACATAGTTCAACCATACGAAGAATCTAGCTACTCATAATCGAATCTATGTTATACAAACAAGATAAAAGCATCACAACAACAATAAAACAACAAGAACACATACCCATTTCGATTCAAATTGAAGAACCAAATTCGAGCTCCAAAAAGGACAAATCTTGTCACTTGAAATGTTACGAATCGAAGCTAAAAGTTGTATAATCAAAGAGAGGATCGAAAGACGATTCTAATGATAAATAGCACGTTATCTAACACCTTGGGACGAAGAAAATCGCCCAAAATCGCCTAAGAGAAGTTGGGGGGCGGCTGTTGTTCCATTAGGGTTGGAATGAGGGAGTATTTATAGGTGGAGCAGAAAAATATGCAGCAAACTGGCCCTGGACGCCAGTCCAGAGCTCTGGACGCCAGTCCAGGGCTTCTGGACGCCAGTTCACCTGAGTTTTGCATGAAGATGGAAGCTTGTTCTTGAGTGGACGCTCGTCCAGAATGGCCTTCAGTATTTCCACCATAACTTCACTTATAGGGATCCAAATGAGATGATTCAAGATGCATTAGAAAGCTGAGTCATTCCTCTACAACTTTCATCAAGACAACTTTCCCTGAAAATGCCTCCAAGTGTGACCAAAATGCCCATGAAGTGACTGGTTCTGCTTTGAATCGCTTGGACGCCCGTCCCATCAAGATCTCAACTCTCTCGAATCAAATTGGGCATTCTCGACGCTTTGTTTGCACATCCTGGACGCCCGTCCACATCCCCGGACGCTCGTCCACTTTTCCGGACGCTTCGTCCACTTGAAGTCTCAACTCTCTGCATCAAAAAGGCACCCTGGACGCCGATTCATATTTCGACGCCACCCGTCCGACCCAACTCCAGTCTTTTGCTCATAACTTCACTTCTAGGGCTCCAAATGAGGTGATTCAACATGCGTTGGAAATCTCTTTCAATCCTCTAAAACTTGCATCAAGACACCTGGACCAGAAAAAGCCTCCATCATAGGCCAAAATGCTGCTGAATTGAACGTAGGGTGAGGGCAACAATTATCTTCTTCATTTTCTTCATTTTTCTCCTTCTTTGGCTCATTCTTGCACCTTGATGATACTTCTCATCATAAATCTTCGCCTTCCGGGTTCTCGAGACACCCTAGTCCTGCATCCATATGAAACAACAAGCAAACGTGTAACCCCGCAAACTACGGGTGCTCGGGAAAACGAGTATAAAATGCTAAAATAAGGCCGAGTTTACGGAAAACCGACAGTCACTCGCCGTGCAACAAAACTTCATTTCATACTCAAAACATGGTCTAAACTTACCCGAAACATGCCAGAAATGTGATAATCATGGGCTAAACTGCACAGAAATGTACAGTAAAGTTGGTTCCTATCAGTTGTCAAATGCCTTTATTGAACAAAAAGGAGTGACTATGTATAAATGCACCAAAAATATGATTGATAATATTCTTTCACGCCATAAGCATAAAAGACCCATCGGTGTAAAAGATAAAAATTCACGGAAAATTAATTCATATTCCGTCACTCATTAAATCTATAGAAGTTATTTGTCTTAAAGGCAAAAAGCCCAAAAATTGCACCTGCATCATATTATCAAATATTGGGGTTGCGGAACAACCGATCCACACATTGATAAATATTTAGTTTTTGCGAATATTGAAGTAACAATGAATTTTGCAGGAGAAACTTATAATAAAACATCATAGTCATCGACGACATATTTTCCTTTTTTAATTGCTATTATTGTTTATATCTGGATCTTGAACCTAAGTCAATAGCATTGTCAGAAACAACCAGACTAGGTAAAAATGAAATAAACAATTGGGGTTGAGTTTGAATTGGAATTTTTGTTTGTTAATGATCGAATAAATTCTCCCATTATAGATAAAATTACGTTCCGCTAATTAATATCTCTGGCGACCACATATTTATGGGTCATTATAAATGAATATTGATATGAAAATCCTTGATGTATTTCAGAAATGAAACAATATGAAAATCGCAATGTGCATATTGTGAAGTTGTAAAGGTCGTTAACATCTATGTTGGATGTATTATGACCAATTGATTAGATTCCTATCGAGGAAGGAATATACAAGTAACTAATTCTTAATGTCATGAATTTTATAGCATTACGCTGCCTGACAGTTAAAATATACGCATGCGAAAAAGCGATTGTATTAATTCTCCCATTGTTTTGATTATTACAGTGTTGATTATTGTGTTGCATGTGTTGCAGAAGTGAGTAGTGGGTATGAAATTTTTTAGCCCCTATATTCAATTATCTACATGAACTCTGAAAGAGAGTGTGAAACAAAAAGCAGACACTAGTGACAGTCTAGCAGATTTGTTCACTAAGTTCATTCCTACATATATTTTAGAGAAATGTGTTTATAGTATGGGAATACATATATTTAAAGACTCTCGTCAATAGGGGAGCGACAACCTCAAACTATTTTGAGAATTTGGTCATAAAACAAACGATTGTACTGTTTTCTCTTTAACTAAAATTTTCTTCACATGGTTTTCTAGTTCAAGGTATTTAATGAGACAATTAGTGCAACACATAAAATGCATATGACAAATTTGTTATTCAAATCAAATCGAGAAAATCAATTCAGCAAATTATACGTGTCTTGTAAAAGAATTGAGAGGTTAATATGCAGAATATTTGATCAACTGATAATCTGATAGACTTATTTACCTGGATTTTGCCGACCATAACATTTGAAAGACTGGGTAGAGCACTGAGATGCGACGTTTGAAAAAACTGAATTGATGATTGGTTCAGGGGAGTAAATAAAACATAGATAAATATATACTTTTTTTTCATAACTAAGATTGTTTCTCAATGTGTTTTTTCTTATTATGGTTTTAAGGAAGCATATGATGTCTAATAAATAATAAACATCCAATTGGGAGCGTTACTTAAATTATGGTTATCTATTATTCAAATTGATTTACATAGATTTTGTGGGCTATGTATATATATATATATATATTTTTGAAAAAGCTATTGATTTTATTATATTCACTAGAAATGTGTAAATGAACGTCGAGATTCGATTCGATTATTGTATTCGCTCGAAAAAGCTCGATTCGAGTTCGATTCGAACCTTCAACGCGTCGAGCGAACGTTAGGTATTTGATATTCGTCTATCGAGCCGAACCAGATCGAACACGCTCGCTCGAACTATTGTATATTTAAAAAAAAAACTATATATATAAGGTTCGAACATGTTCGAACCGTTCAACATGTTCGAACATGTCGAACATGTTCGAACTTTCAACCCGAGCCGAACCTTGCTAAACTAAGGTTCGACCAGTTCGAGCCGAGCCAAACCTTAGGTTCGAACCTTTTCGAGCCGAACTCGAACCCTGCACACGTGTTCGGTAGGGTTCGCTGCTTACATAAATTTAATAATATTCATTGTAATATCTACTATAAATATCATTTATACCATTCTAATATTACACTGACATTTTTATTTTTCTTCCTACTTTATTTTTTTCCTGTGTTTTTTTTTAGTTTTTTCACATCAATGTTTATTTTGATATTTTAATTTTTTTTTCATTTAGACTGCTTCTCCTCTTACATTGTGTGTGTTACTTATTTTATTTTATTTATTTATATATTATTTTTGGAACTGACTTTTCACATGGTCATTTGTATTATTCTTGTACAATCACTTTCCAGTTTTGCCATTAATTTTTTTATCACTTACGCGCCTACATTCTGACCGGAGTTCGGCCAGAATGTGGAATATTATACTTATCCAAATGTGGTCAGAACTATTTAGTTTATTCTGACCCAGATAGGATCCAATGATTCGTAGTCAGGAAAACATTACATGTTTGGCCTCTAAAATGGTCCGATACGTTTTCGAATTTTTTTATAGCGACATGGTTATATTCTGATTTTGAAATATATAGGGTTATACCTACTCAAATGTGGTCAGAATAATTTAACTTATTCGATCCGAACGCCGGTCGGAAAACATTACACGTCCGCCCAAAATGGTCCGATCGTTTTCAAAATTTTCATACCACCGTGGTTATATTCTGACTTGAAATAGGTAATTTTCCGGCCTGTAAAATGGTGCGTATTGTTTCTTAAATGTACATAACAATGTCTCTTTATTCCGACCAATAATTGGTCTGGAAAACGTAATGCTCCGGGTCTATAACATATTCTGAATAATATACAAATCCTGACTCATTTAGGGTCAGAATGATATGTGTGTTCCATGTCAAAATGAAACCACTCTCGCATTTGAAATGTGTAAAACATAATTAGTGTCAAAATACAGTCCATTTTTTTTTTTTTCACACCCTTCTGTCTTTGGAAACCACTTGTGAGTGTTGTGTGTGAGATGCGAATTCATTAATGTGCATATAAGGAAATTACGGAGGGAGTCAACCTACGTACGTATGTGCTTGTATTTTGTGCTATGAATTGAGAGATGAGAAAATTCAAGAAGAAAAAGAATGGCGTTGGGTTTGTGGAATCATATATTAGAGAACATCAGTCGACTTGGATATGAAAAATAAAACAGGAGAGGAAGGGAAGCCATTTGGGGAATCATTTTAAGAGCAATAGAGCATGTATATTAATTCATTGGTTTTTTATTTCCTTTCGCTTTTTTTTTATTTTTTATTTTTAACTTCAATAAAAAAAAAATTTAGGGGGGAGGGGTGGAGGGGGTGGGGGAGTGTGTTGGAGGTGGTGGAAGGGAGAGGGTTTTTTTTTTTTTTTTCGTTTCGTGGCGGAAATTTCTTTTTGAATCACGTGGCTGAAATTTCAAAGTTCAATATTTAGTCTTTTGTCATATAGAAAAACTATTATAGAGAGAACTTTGCAGTAACATTCTCATGGGGTAAATAACTTTATAATAATGAATTCATTCATTGTAACTAATGGCTGAGCTTGGGTTGGGTTGGGTTGGGTCGATTTGGATTGGGTTTTTCAATACTATAATTCGGGTTGGTTCAAGAAAAAACTAACCCAAACCAAGCCGAACGACTATAAAACCCAATGGGTTGGTTCGGGTAGATTTGGGTTGGGTTTTCATCCATAAAACATGATCGGTCATAAAATTTTTATGCTATAAAATCAACACACATGTTTACATCAAAATTCGAGTTCCATACCATATGTTCATAACTATAAACGTTAAAAAAAACAAATTTTTAGGAAAGAAAATTAAAATTTGATAATTAAGAGCCCAACAATATATAACAAACCAACAACATATAGAGATAATAATTAAAGACCAATAGTTATACTTAAAAAAACATACCCAGATTTTTTATTTCCGAAGAACGGTCAAAGAATCGTAGACGGAAACCGAAAATTAAGTGATAGCAGCAATACGATAACTCAACCCAAAAAATGTTGGGTTTCAATTGGTTTGGGTTTTCAGATTGGTTCGGTTTGGATTTTGGGTTGGGTCATTCGTCGGTTTCTCTTCATTTCAAAGAACTATATCATTTGCCATTTAGGCTTTACAACATTGAGTTGAGGTCCAGGACCATGAGCTCTTAGTTCGAGTCATCGAGTTCGAATCCCACAAGTTACAGTGTGTTACTATATAGTTTCATTTCATGTGGTAATTTTAATTCGATAAAAAAACAAAAACAAAAAAACAAACATATCATTCGTAGAAAACCAACACGAAATTTTCCCATAATAGAATATACTGAATATGTCTATCCAATAAATACAGAATAAGCGTGTATAGAAATTTTGGCATTGTGATAAAATAAAGCTGCCGCCTTGAATCTTGTATGCGCCTCCGCCAAAAAAAAATTAAAAATCTTGTATGCGCCAGGCTGATAGACCAGATTGACGTTCCCTATCTAAAGCTCATACCGGTATATAAATTTCTTATTCTAAATTCTTTAAATAGAACTAAAAAAAAAAACGTATTTATTTTCACCGCAACAAATATATCGATGTATCACACAATATGTGTAACTTCCCATTTTCAGATACCGAGTCATAATCCGAAAAATTACGTTCGGTGTGAATAATATTAAATAAATGTAAAATTATACGACGAACACATGCCGTCAGTATCAAATAAAGAACGGAAGCCAAAAGGTTCGAGCAAAAATATAAATGCCCCAAGAAGAATAGAATACAAACCGAATATAGTTGAATTGTTTATTTTACAACAACGAAAGGTCCAAAGGTTACAATGTACGATGTCTAAAGGAAAAATACAACACACTTGTCTTACAAACATTAATTAAAAGTACAACATGATCTAGTATATCATAAAATAAAAGAAACTGAAATGTCATGCAAGTATCAACAAGGCATCATCATCACGTATCATTATCAAACTCCTCATCGAGCTCAAATTCAACATGTTCATCTTCTCACCCTACAATGCATACAAAATAAAATGCAAAGGAGATAAGTACAAAGTACTTATCAAGAGTGAGAAGTTATTTTATAACTAGAGTTTATAACGAAAGGTTTAATAATTATTATTAACTTATCTTTATGAGACCGACTCAATTCTAGAGTTCACTTCATTCTCATTAACATGTCGTGGCTAACTGTTTCTAGCTTAACTTATCTTTGTTACATCAGTATTAAATGGCACTACGCATGGTGTAACTCACCACGAAGTAGGTGCAACATATTGGGGGTGTTAGGTGTAGTGCCCGAAAGACAATTTCTGTAATTGTTTTTGACAGGATTTATAATTCATCTTAATATTTGCATTTATGTTATATTATACAATGCGAAAACCCTAAGTATATCGGTATGTAATCATATAACTCAGTGTATGGCATACACACGAGGATTGAGTTAGTGATGATATGCTTAAAACCAGTTAGTCTGTGGTGAATTTAATCAGAGTATGGATCTCATGATTAATATACCAATAATGCGCCCAGAACACTTAACGGTGTGACCGTCTTATCCGGACCGTCGGTATAGGGTACCTAGTGAGGCATTTATATATGATGTCTATCATATAGGACTGGACCGATTTGATTTGAATTCTTGATATAATTCCGTGATCGAGAAATCTTATCGAATCACAAGATGATCATATATGGATTAATCTCAATCCTGATATGATCGCAGTCTACTGCTTGGTTCAAAGTAGGGTTTGATATGTTAGTTAAGGATCACTTGGATACATGAGATCTGAACACTTCTCGTTGGCTCTATTCGGAATGAGTGAGTAGTCCAGGCTTCACAACTATGGAATCCATTTCTTCCTGCGGGAAGTAGATGAGGCGATTCCTCTTATTTGTTAATCTTAGAAAGCGATCGATGGGCCGGCTTCATATTATATTAGTTATGAACTAATTGATCACTAGGGATTAATGGTAAATAAGGATAAGATGTTTTGAGAAGGGTTTATGGAAATATCCCGAATGAAAACGAAATGTTCTATGGAGAATTTATCTCATGTAATGATTATATCAATGGACGCTTTTACTCAATGATTATAGTGTAAGTATATATCTATAATCGATAGAGTTCGATTTGAGTTTATGGTGGCATAATACCGGAATTAATAGATTGAATAAGAATTGTTCTGTTCGATTAATAATTTTATTTAATTATTGTAGCTACTGGTTATAGATCCATGGTTCCCGATGTGGCTCCTAACATGCATATGTTTCTTGACGTTGGGGCTCAATAGTAATTAAGTAGTTGGACTATTTAATTGATATGCGATTTATTATTTATTGGACTAAATAATAAAATAAATGGAAAAGACATTTTTCGTGGACTCGACCCATTATGTGAAATTTCGTGTGAGCCCCAATTTTCTAGTATTGGGGGCGTGTTTTGTGTCTTGGTAATTATTAATGAATTAGTTTTCTTGATAATTATAAGACACGGAATTAATTGTTTATTTGTTAAATAATTAATTAAGGAAAATATATTAGATTGATCTTTAAATATTCTTGATTTATTCTATCTTATTCTAGGAGTATCTTTTATGGAAAATGATTATTATAATTAATTTTGTATTAATTATTAAATCCTTGGAGGACAATGATTTCTCTCATATATAAAGAGAGTTCTCCTAAGCCTTTTCTATCAACATAATGCGCATACATACACACAAAATAAGCTAAGGAATTTGGCCAAATCTTAGGGTTTGAGTTGGGAAAATCTTCGGGATTTTCCGGGTAGCATATCAAGGAGGTCTAGCATCAAGAATCGGCTTCCACCGGTTGTTGCTTGGAGATACACATCGGAAGACTATGGCTTCTCGGTTCTCGGATCTCGGTTTATTCTTTGGATCTAGGCTTATCTTTTGATTGGTAAGTAGATCTAACCTTCTTGTAGGTAGATATTAAATTATGTGCTTTAATGTTATATTGATCGTGATCCTTGTTATTCCGCTGCGTAATCGGGCGGATCTAGATCCTTCTGGCGATATTACATCCAACAAGGGGATCACACCAATAACCATGAAAGTCTATTCTGGTAGACTCCGATAGTGCACGCGTTCGGTGAAGTCCCTCTACTCCAATGCCCCTTCGAGGCCAGCAGTGTTATTCATTAACGAAGTTTCCCTACTCACGGTGCCTTCCAAAGGCCAGCAGAGTTATTCACTTTATCTGAATGGCCCACACACCGTGATATGACCTTGTGCCTTACCAAGAATAACATGATGTTTAGTCTTTAACTACACAAGTACGTTTGTTATTAATTACTAATTAGCCACCTAAGTATTTTCAAGTAAGATCCCTCACAACTCCTATTATCTTACTTAGACCACTAGACACGGACAAGTCCTATCACATACGCAGACATTGATGAATACTAATTCATCAAAGCACAATCCAATCGTACTCTTCGATCCGACGGTCCCAAAATTCAAGTCTAAGGGAGAGTACATTCGGTACCGGAACTAAATGCCTCAGAAGCTTAATCAATGCTTGTTCATATTCATTTAGTGTTATTATATCAAGAAACAACATTTAAAACTGAACTCGGGGCTTAAAACACATCAAATCATAAAACTGGTCCAATGCTTACCCAAAGCTAACGCAATGCGCACGCATTGAGTGAACATAAGCTTTCCAAATTTTTTTTGCAGTGGCAATGCGCACGCATTGCCCTCGAATGCACACACATTCTACATAAGAACCAAAATCGATATTCTCACGCCTCAATGTTCGTAGATTGCTCCTCAATGCACAAGCATTGAGCGCATTAACTCCCTAAAACATAGTTTTCAACCCTTTATCGATTTCTAACCCTTTCGCAACATGATTATTATCAAATTAAGCACCAAATCAGTTGAAAATCAGAATTTAAACATGCATAGCTTCACATACTTCTACGGAAAGTTCTAAGAATGATTTCTAGCATTTAACGACACTAAAACCCAACCTTAACATTATCAAACCTTAATTACAGGATAGGAAGAGCCACTTACTTGATTAAAGAAAACTCCAAAGCAAGAACTACGAGAAAGACTGCAGCGAAACTTCTCCAAACCTTGATCAAACTTGATACGTTTTGTAGCCACGCGATCCTTGTCCTTTCACGAATCCATTGCCATACATTGATCAAGAAACCGGTAAAAATCAATGAAGAGTTGTAAGAACTCTCCTATTGCTTTTCGCTTTCTCTTCTCTCTCAAGTTTGAAGAAAGCCAACTCATATGATTTCCTGGCAACTTCCCTCTTAATGGGAAGTTATTTCCCCAAAGAAACCTCCACCACTAACTCTATTTAATTACCACTATTTCCATAAATTGCAAAAGAATCCCCATAAATTGCAAAAAGAATCCACTATTTCTATTTAATACAAACCGACTATAGCCGAATTGTTTAACTTACAACAACGAAAGGTCCAAAGTTTACAACGTCATTTATGTCTAAAGGCAAGGTACAACACATTCCTTACAAACATTTAATAAAAGTACATCATAAAGTATCTAAAAGAAACTGAAACGTGATCCAAGCATCAACAAGGCATCATCATCCTGTATCATTATCAAACTCCTCAATGCATACAAAACAAAATGCAAATGAGGTAAGTACAAAGTACTTAGCAAGAGTGAGAAGCTAATGTATAACTAGAGTTTATAACGAAAGGTTTAATAATTATTATTAAGTTATCTTTATGAGGCCGACTCAATTCTACGGTTCACTTCATGCTCATCAATATGTCGTGACTAACTGTTTCTAGATTAGCTTATCTTTGTTACATCAGTAATCAAGGACACTACGTATGGTGTAACTCACCACGAAGTAGGTGCAACATATTAGTGGATCACACCAATAACTATGGAAGTCTATATAGGTAGACTCGATAATACACGTGTTCGGTGAAGTCCTCTACTCCCAAAGGTGCCCTTCGAGGCCAGTAGAGTTATTCATTCATGAAGTTCCCCTACTCCCGGTGCCTTTCAAAGGCCGGCAGAGTTATTCTCTTTCTCTGAATGGCCCACACATCATGATATGACCTTGTGCCTTACCAAGGATAACATGACGTTTAGTTTTTTATTACACAAGTATGTTTGTTATTAATTACTAACTAGCCACCTAAGTATTTTCAAGTAAGCTCTTTCAGAACTCCTACTCTCTTACTTAGAACACTTGATAGGTACAAGTCCTATCACATAGATAGACATTGATGAATACTAATTCATCAAAGCACAACCAATCGTACTCTTCTGATGGTCCAGAAATTCAACTCTAAGGATTGAGTGAACAGAAGCTTTCCAAAATTTTATGTAGTTGCAATGCGCACATTGCCCTCGAATACGCACGCATTCTGTATCATAACCAAAAATCAGACATTCTGCTGCCTTAATGTGTGTACATTGGCCCTCAATGCACACGCATTGAGCGCAGTAACTCCCCGAAACACAGTTTTCAGCCCTTTACCGATTTGTAACCCTTTCGCAACATGATTATCATCAAATTAAGAACCAAAATAGTTGAAAAACACAATTTAAACATGGCATAGCTTCACATACTACTACAGCAAGTTCTGAGCATGACTTTTAGCATTTAACTACACTAAAACACCACCTTAACATTATCAAACCTTTATTATACGATAGGAAGAGCCTCTTACTTGATTAAAGCAAACTCCAAAGCAAGAACTACGAGAAAGACTGCATCAACACTTCTCCAAAACCTTGCTGAAACTTGAAATCTTTGTGTAGCCACGTGATCCTTTTCTTTTGTGGAATCCATTGCTCTACTTTGATCTAGAAAACGGTGAAAATCTAATGAAGAATTATAAGAACTCTTCTTGCTTTTTTTCGCTTTCTCTTCTCCTCTCAAGTTTGAACAAAGCCAACTCATCTCGATTTCTGGCAACTTCCCATGTTAATGGGAAGTTATTTCCCCCAAAAGAAACCTCCAGCCACTAACTCTATTTAATTACCACAATTTCCATAACTTGCAAAAAGACTTCCCTTTAATTATATATATATATATTGAAAATAGCTATATATAATACTTTAATCCATAATTAGTAAATATAATATACTCAACTTGACACGTTTGTCCTTTCCTAAAATTTGGGATATTACAATATGTGTAGCACATGAAATTGACTATTTAAAAGTCAAATTTAAAGCCAACATTCGACATTTTCATTGTCGATCCTAGTCCGACACTGCGGGAAGTCTCATGTTGACTATAGATTCGACTTTCACAGGGTTGATTCTTTGAAAATTGTATAATGCACCGGTAGGTGGTTTTAGATATTTTTTCATAAAATTACATATTTTGTTATGCATTTGAGCTGTCGTAACAAAATAGGGTGTGAAGTGATGCGATTCAGATACACGAATCTACGAAGTGATGCAATTTAGATACATGTACACGCGAACTGATGCGAATCGAATTCATACATCTGTGAAGAGATGCAATCAAATTCATGCATCTGCGAAGAGGTGTAGCTCTTTATCCGGATTCATGAATCTCCGAACGGATATGACCAGTACCTTTTTTGTCCTATAAATACGACTCACATACATGGAAATTCAATCAAATCATTTTTGAAAGCATCATCAGATCTAATTTTTGAGTGTTCTCTGGTTTGATCGAAATGTCACTGTTTGAATCAAACACCTTCATTGTATACTTAGAGAGATTTTCGTGTGAAACCAAAGTGACTTTGTAGGGGAGAAACATCTTTTAAAAGAGAATGCAATAGCGTGCCTTGGAGTATTATTTTTTGTCGGTCCTTATTCCCTAAGTATCAAATTTTCAACAGTTTTAAGAGATGTCTTCGTTTAAGGATTTGACATTGAACTACTCAGTGGCACCTTCGATCCATGTAATGAATCAAGACTTGGTTCGCCTTGATCCTTTTGAATGGACACAGAACAATCGAGACAACAAAAGAGTTATGGGTGGCACCGTACGACAAGTACCAAATCGAAGAGGCAAGCAATTAACCGGAATTTTTTAATTGCCTGCATGTGAAGGTATATATATATATATATATATATATATATATATATATATATATATTTGTTTCAACTTGATACTTCTTTCAATCTGAAAAAATAAAAAAAATAAAAAAAAATTGGAAAAATTGGTTGCATTTGTGTGCACATCACATGAAATAAACACCACTACCTAATCAAATTTTATGTTGGTTCACAAATCTTGAGTGAATTTACGATCTCATTTTTTTGCGTCATTATTGCAAATTGGATTTATCGGCTTAGTTCCAATCGGGTTAGTGTTTGTATTAGTACATATATGTAGTATATCTTTCTGTATCAATATTTATGGTAAATATTCCCCAAATATTTCTTATTTATTGTAATATATTACGTACATACTCTAGAAGATACTACTAAATCTCCCCATTGTACTATATAATGTAACCTTATGTACCAATTGTAAATGCAATACACAATTATTTTCCATTCACTCTATTATGGTATCGGAGCTATTCTGATCCTCTGGGATTCCTCTATTTCTTCTTCCTATTCTCCAGCCTAATTTTTCTCCCTTTCCCGAGCCTTCCTCCCTGTTCATCTTCCCTGCTAATCTCTTTGCCTGCATATTTCTTACACCAACAAAAATCGTCCGATCACCGTAGCTGCCAGTATGTCTCAAAACTCCACTGCTACATCCGCTTCATCAACCCTTCATGCTGCTGATACTATTTCTCCAACAAACCCATCCATTATTCCATTGAACCCCACCCTCCACGCTCCCATTAAGCTAACCACCACCAACTACATCACATGGAAGCTGCAAATTACTTCTCTACTCTCGGCATACGATCTCCTTGGCTTCATAGATGGCTCGAAACCCCGTCCTCCCGCCACCGTAAATAAAGGATAATGCTCCAGCCCCTAACCCTGAATGTGCTCTTTGGATTCGACAGACAAATTTTTGCTCAACACCATTCTCGGCTCCGTCAACTCGGATATTTCCACGCATATCTCTCAGGTCGACACCTCCAAGCAAGCTTGGGACATCTTGGCTGACACCTACGCCAAGCCTTCCAGGGGCCGGATTAAGCAGGTTCAATTCTCTCTTCGCACCATTAAAAAAGGGGCTCAATCTGTGTCTCAGTATCTCTATGCCGTTAAAGCAAAAGCGGATGAGTTGGCTATGCTTGGAGCACCTATGGACAAAGAAGATCTCATTGATCACATTCTTGCCAATTTATGGGATGAATATACAGAATTAGTTCGTGCGGTTCAAGCCCGGGATACCCTCATTAAATTTGAAGAGCTTCATGAGAAACTTCTGAATTTTGAAGCATCCTCTCCAAATAAACAGGCTCGACTCCTTACTCTCATCCCACCGCACTCATGGCGTCACCTCTACCGCCCACTCCCCTCGTCGGCCCTTCACCTGTGTAACTCCCTTCGGCTCCTGCCCTCCAGTAACCCCCATGGCTCTCGCCAACCTCGACCATATCTTGGTAAATGTCAATTGTGTGGTGTTCACGGGCATAGTTCCAAACGATGCCCCACTTATCCCTTTTCCAAAGACTTCCGAATTCCCTCCGTTCGCCCTTTCCCCCCCACACGAGTTAGGCCCGCACCCCTCCGTGCCCACCATGCTTCTGCTCAACCGTGGCTTCTCGACAGCGGTGCTTCACACCATATGACTGCTGATCTTCAGACATTGAGCCTTCACTCTCCCTATTATGGTGTTAAGGATATTCAGATTGGGGATGGCAGCTCCCTACCCATTACGATATCTTTGGTTCTCTTACTTTATACTCTTCATCTACCTCTTTTCGTTTACTACATGTCTTATGTGTTCCTCGTATTACTCGCAACTTACTTTATGTTTCCCAATTTTGCACTGATAACAATGTCTCTATCGAGTTCTTACCTAATTGTTTTCTTGTGAAGGACCGTCAGACCGGGCAATGTCTCCACCAGGGGGAAGTTAAAGATGGGTTGTACCTCTGGTCTTCTTTTCCAATTTTTTCCTTTCCAGCAAATAAAACTACTCCCGTGACTTGGCATCATCGCTTGGGCCATCCTGCTTCCACCATCCTACAACACACTCTTCATCAATACTCACTGGCCACTGACAGCTCTCCTGCCACCCCTTGCGATGCGTGTTTAAGTCACAAGAGTCATCGTCTTTCATTTTCTACTTCAACTTTAAATTCTTCCCGCCCTTTAGAAATAATATTTTCTGATGTATGGACATCACCAATTTATTCCGTGGATGATTTTAAGTATTATATTATTTTCGTGGATCATTTTACTCGTTACATTTGGTTTTATCCTTTAAAACATAAATCTGAAGTCGCCTCTATCTTTCCACGCTTTAAATCCTTAGTTGAAAAAGCATTTGATGCCTCTATTAAAATCTTGTATTCGATAATGGTATCAATAATATGTGGCCTTTCGTGGTTTTTTGTCCGAGCATTGTATTGCGCATCACACATCTCCCCCACACACTTCAAAACATAATGGTATTTCTGAACGTAGACATATGCACATCGTTGAAACCGGTCTCACCTTACTCAATCATGCCCGTATGCCTACTTCTTATTGGTCGTTTGCATTTGCTGCTGTTGTGTACCTTATTAATCGCATGCCTACTCCCTCGCCCTATCCATATCTTCTCCTTATGAAACTCTCTTCCATCAGTCCCGAACTACTCCAAACTTCGTGTGTTCGGGTGCCTGTATACACAATGGGTCGCGTCCTTAGAATCACCACAAACTTGAACCATCCTCAAGACTCCGCTTTTCCTTGGATACTCTCTCACTCAAAGTGCCTATCTCTGTCTCCACATAGAAACATCTCGTATCTATGTTTCTCGGGATGTTAAGTTTGTTGAAACCATTTTCCTTAATCACCTCCTCGTCTTCATCCTCGGATGACTATACCCCGGAGTCTTGGATTCCCGCCCTCCTCTCTACTTCTACTGCTCTTCTCTCGGCTTCTTCCCCTCCCGGATCCAGCTCCTATTCCTCGCCTCCTCTCTCTCCCCAAATTCCCCTCTCTCTCTCCGGCATCCACTTCTTCCTCCTCCTCCTCCTCCTCCTCGACGATCTCCCGATCCCTCCCACACATCCTCTGGTTACTCGTGCCAAAAATCAAATCTTCAAACCCCGCCAAATCCTCAACCTTAACTCCAAGCTGGACTCAAAATACTCTGATACTGAACCTTCTACATATACGCAGGTTCTCCAGTCTGCTCATTGGCGTGCAGCGATGTCAGAAGAATTTAATGCTTTAGTTACTAACGGTACGTGGTCTTTAGTTCCTTGTCCTGTGCAGGTGAATTTGGTGGACAGGAAATGGGTTTTTCGTATCAAACGTAAAGTTGATGGATCGGTTGATAGGTACAAAGCTCGATTAGTGGCCAAGGGCTTCACTCACTAGCGCTAGTGTTGACTACTTTGAAACGTTGATCCTGCTGTTGTCAAGCCTACAACTATTCGCCTCGTCCCGCCCCTTGGCAATTTCTTTTGGCTGGTATTTTCGACAATTAGATGTTAATAATGCTTTCTTGCGTAAAACTCTTACGGAGCAGTCTATATGGCCCAACCTCCGGCTTTGTTGATCCGTATCATCCGACTCATGTATGCCAACCGCACAAGGCTATATACGGTCTTAAACAAGCCCCTCGTGCATGGTACAATGAATTGAAACAATTTCTTCTTGCCATTGTCTTCTCAACTCAAAGAAATTAATTCTCTCTCTTTTATCGGTGCTACCAAATCTACGATTCTTATTGTGCTTCGTCTATGTTGACGACATTGTGGTTACCGTAATAGCTCGTCCATTTGGTCTAACTTTGTATCTCAATTAGGTTCTCGGTTCTCTATCAAAGACTTGGGTCCGCTTTCTTTTTTTGGGCGTTGAGGTTGAACCTACGTCCTCTGGTCTTCTTCTTCATCAGCATAAGTATATTCTTGACTTGCTTCGTCAGTTTAATATGATTGATGCTAAGGCTGTTACCACTCCACTCCCACCTGATGCTTCTGCTCTCATGATCCAGCCTGCGGCGCCTCATGATGATCTTTCCGCTTACCGTCAGCTTCTTGGTAGCCTTCAATACTTATTATTCACTCGGCCTGATCTTTCCTTTGTTGTAAACAAATTATCTCAGTTTATGCATGCGCCTACTATCCATCACTGGGCTTTGGCAAAGCGTCTTCTTCGGTACCTTGCTGGCGGCTCTTCTCACCGTGGCTTACCTCTTTATCGTTCCTCGTCAATGGTCCTTCATGCGTTCTCAGACGCCGACTGGGGTGGCAATAAGGATGATTACTCTTCCACCAGTGGTTATTTGGTATTTCTTGGACGCAATCTTATCTCTTGGAGTTCGAAGAAGCAACGTACTGTTTCTCGGTCCTCTACGGAAGCAGAATACAGATCAGTCGCCGCGACTGCTGCCGAGCTCAATTGGGTTACTTATTTATTACAGTCGCTCGGATATTCCTCATCGTATACCCCGGTAATTTTTTTGTGACAATATTGGCACGACGCAACTCGCTGCTAACCCCTGCTTTTCACTCGTATGAAGCATGTTGCAATCGATTATCACTTCATTCGTGATCAAGTTCAACAGGGCCTTCACGTGTTACTCATGTCTCCAATACGATCGACTTGCCGATGCTCTTACGAAGCCGCTATCACGCCATCCCTTTAATCGAGCTTCTGCACTAAGCTTGGCCTAGTCTCCGATCGTCCACTTGAGGGGCATATTAGTACATATATGTAGTATATCTTTCAGATCAATATTTATGGTAAATATTCCCCAAATATTTCTCATTTATTGTAATATATTACGTACATACTCTAAAGATACTACTAAATCTCCCCATTGTACTATATAATGTAACCTTAGGTACCAATTGTAAATGCAATACACAATTATTTTCCATTCACTCTATTAGTTTGTGTAATTATGGTGTGTAACCCGCTCATATCGGTTTTCTATTTTTCAGTGCATTTCTTTGTTGAATTAGATTAATTTGACATCTCTAATGGTTTAACTATTAGGTTAAAGAGTAATTCTAAATAATAATCAGAACAATCAAAAAAATAAAATATAAGTGTAATTTATGTAATGTGCAATTTCTTTTTGACCTGGACGATGGTCTGGTTCAAATTATATAATTTCTTGTGGTGAATGAATCACATTGTGCACTTATTTCTCATGTTAATTTTAGATAATTCCAAGGTTGAAATTCTCAGACACTAAATTTTTGACGATGCACTTTGGAAAATCTATACGGGTTTGATGTGTTGATTGCATGCACATTTAATGTTGCATATACACAATTTTTTAGTTGATGACACATGATTAGTTCAATGTAAATATGTAATCATTATGTGCATCTTATTGTACGTCTTTGAGTTTCCGTATTTGATAAACATGTATGGACATTGAACATGAAATACTGCCTGTATCAAATTTGTTGGTGTATGTACAAATACAGTTAAGGTGCAAGAAGTGCCCAAGGGTCCTATATTGATTAATGTTTAGGCATTTATTAAGCATGAAACTCTGTCTTGATGTTATATATATAACAAACGTCCATTAATTAGTAGTTAACTATGTATGTTTAGTGTGGCTAAATAAACATTTTATTACACTATGTATAAACGTGGTAATGAGACTTAATTTTGATGAACAATTAAGGATCTCAAAGATGTAGTTACCATTTCAACAATTTGTAGAAAGAAAGACAATATCTTTGGATATAACTCACAAAGAATGATATAGTGTAAGTATAATGCAATGATTTGATGAATTTGTATAAGTCGTCTTCTATGCAATCTGAAAATAATGGCGTTCCTAGCATTTCCAAGAGAGTTCATGATGAATCTCTTGATGATACATTGTTGGAATCATAATCAGATTTAGAACCAAGGAGAAGTAAGAGACAAAGGACATAAAAATGCATTGGTCCTGAATTTGTGACGTATTTACTGGAAGGTGATATAAATAACATTACACACCAAACCAAGTTAATGATCAACGATGATAGTGATCATGTCACATATTCAAAAGCCATTTCATCACTTGATGCTGTTTTGTTTTTGGAAAGAAGCAATCAATGATGAAATGAGATCCATCATATCAAATCAGACATGGAATTAGTTGATTTACCTCGTGGTTCTAAACCAATTGGTTGTAAATGGTTCTTCAAGAAGAAGTTAAATACAGATGGATACATTAACAAATACAAAGCCCGCCTTGTGGCTGAAGGCTTTAAACAGCTTCATGGCATAGATTATTTTGGTACATATGCTCCAGTAGCACGGATATCATTTATCTGTGTGTTGTTTTCTCTTGCCTCAATTCACAATTTAGATGTCCATTAATTGGATGTGAAAATGGATTTTCTAAATTGTGATTTAGAGGAAGAAGTATATATGGAACAACGATGGATTTGTTTTACCGGGACAAGAAAAGAAGATTTGCAAATTAGTAAAATCTCTTTATGGTCTCAAGCAAGCCCCTATGCAATGGCATGAAAAGTTCAAAAAGTAATCTTGAAAAATGGATTCGAGTCAATAAAGTCGATAAATGTATCTACTCTACATATAGAAATGGTGCATGCATCATTGTTTGTCTATATGTGGATGATATGCTCATCTTTGGTCCGAAAAGGAGACCAAGCAATTATTGGAAGCTAACTTTGATACAAAGGATTTGGGGAAGCGAACGTGATCTTAGGGATCAAAATAATGAGAAAAGATGGATGTATATCATTAAATCAATCTCATTATATTGAAAATATCCTTAAAAGGTATGGTCATATGGACCATAAGCCTACATCTACACCCATGGATCATAGTATCAAGTTGATGAAAAATACCGGTAGATGCTATGACCAGTTACAATATGAAAGTGTGGTAGGAAGTCTTATATATGTATTCTATGCATTGCACAAGACCTGATATTGCATATGCAGTTGGTATATTATGTCGTTTCACTAGTAATCCAGGAAAAGAACATTGGAATGCAATTTCCAGACTTTTGAGATTCTTGAAAGGTTCAAAGGGTAATAAATCTAACTAAATGAGCCAGTAGAGTATTTAATAAATCCCGTTCATGAAATCTCTAGTGTTAGTAAATCTTTGTATGGTAAAGGTTGACTATAGTTCTTATTGAGTCCTATTATTGGAGAAAGTGACACATGGTATAACTTTGAATAGACTTACCTATGTGAGTGTGAAAGTCATACCACTTTTTATGATATACTGACCGTCTCTAGACTACTCATGAATTTCGGGATATAGCGCATGGCCATTAAGGCATTGGAACAATGAAACAATCTTTTATCGGAATAGTATATGTGACAACTCCGGTTACATCACGACGGGGTCCTTGGTTCAAGATGCGTTCACTATAGCACCCTGATGAAACTTTGAGTTATTTACACCAAGTGGAAGTTCAAAGCCAAAAGCTACTTTCATTTATGTACGATTTCCTATGATGATGCTTAGTTTGTGTCTTCTTGAAATACGATGGCTTGATCCCCAAAAGGTTACATAAGCAATCACGTTAGGTGATGCAGCCTCTTCATTCATTTATTTTTTTACATGTAAAATGTTTTTTCTGAATAAAATAAGGGAAATTGTTAGATATTTTTTCATAAAATTACATATTTTGTTATCATATGCATTCGAGTTGTTGTAACAAAATAGGGTGCGAAGTGATGCGATTCAGATACATGAATCTACTAAGTGATACGATTCCGATACATGTACATGCGAAGTGATGCGAATCGAATTCATGCATATGTGAAGAGATGCAATTAAATTCATGCATCTACGAAGAGGTGTAGCTTTTCATCCGGATTCATGAATCTCCGAACGGATATGACCAGTACCCTTTTTGTCCTTTAAATACGACTCAAAGCATACATGAAATTTCAATCAAATCATTTTTGAAAGCATCATAAGAACTAATTTTTGAGTGTTCTCTAGTTTGACCTAACATGTCACTGTTTGAATCAAACACCTCCATTGTAACCCGGGAGAGATTTTCGTGTGAACCCTAAGTGACTTTGTAGGGGAGAAACATCTCTTAAAAGACAACGCAAATAGCGTGCCTTGGAGTATTATTTTTTGTCGGTCTTTTGTCCTTAAGTATCAATTTTTTCCAACAAATGGGGGACAACAGATAAATCGGTTGTGGTGCGAAAAATAACTCTAAAAAATAAACATGCCGATGCCAATTGGTAAAAGCCTCGGCTGGCCCAAATATATCTTCAGCAATTTGTTTTTCTCTACAGTGTGGTGCCTTATGATACCACACTCATTTTTACATATTCCCATTACACCACACTTTTATTATATTGTTATTGTTATTTCTATTTATGACTTCACACCTGTCAAAATATTCAATTCCAATAAAATAACTACACATATAAACCTAATCTACCTTAATTTCCTTCCGGCTTCAACCCCATCAGCCCCCGCCAGCCAGGGCCGAATCAATGTGAGAAAAGCTGGGGGCCAGTGCCATATATTGGCGGCCGCCAAAGGGAATTTTCTGCCACCAGAACTACTTGGTGGACGCCAACCCCTGTAAGGTGGTTGGTGGTAGATGTCAGAATTAAATACATTGCAGCGGATCTGATCTTTATAGTTGACAGGCTCTAGAGTGCACTTGGCGGACGCCAAGATGATGTTGGCGGATGCCGACATCACATTACTTCGGTTTGAACTCTGGATAGGTTTGGCGTTTGCCAAGGGCATTTTGGCGGTGGCCAACAGCTTCAAAAAGTGATTTCCCGTTCTTTAATGTTTCAAATTGAACCACGATCAAATCTATGCTTTGACACTCAAAAATCTAGGCTCTCGATCTTCGGTGTCCATGCTGCGAAAAAAAATACAAGAATACTGCACGTAAATCCAAAACAAAATTTGGCTAATAAGCCTAGACAATCGAAAAAAGTATTGGTTTTTATAATATTTACTATGCCCGCGAAAGTTACCAAACCATCACAGTAGTTGCTCGAAATGATACAAAAACATCAATAAACGCATGAGAAATAAGGATAAAATATCGTAAAATATATCATCTTATTGACTTACATTAAAGGCCAGGATAAGGCATTGTCCAAATATTTTTCTTATCTTTTATTAAAAGGTCTTGTTTATTTAAAAAACACAATGGAAGTAATTTAAGGTTTTTGTACTTTTAATTTATTTTTGCATTGATTGATGCATAATGTAGTCATGCTCATATCATACTTGAGTATGTAAATTTACAGAGAAGATATATTCCAGGATTTTGCAGAGGTTTTGGGAAACGCTAGGTTCACCGGCACGGCATGCTCGGTCGTGGCTGCGAGCTGCAAGTTGATTCAAAAGTAGGAGATTCTTCTTCTTCCTCTTTAATAAGAAAATGTCGAAGAAGAGTGTGATATCCCGTGTTCTCACGAAAAAGGAATAAGTTCATTTTGAGGCTTTACGGTTTATTGTAAGCCTTATCATTTAAAATAAAAGAAGAGGAGAAGATGGGTTGGTAAGGGTATTTTGGGAAAACTAAGTTTCCCTACAAAACCCTTATTAGAGTCAACTTTGCTTCGTTTCCTACATTATTTTACCCCCTCTTATGGAATATTTGATACACTTTTGGGGTTGTTTGAGTGATTTATGATGCATTTTCACCATTACACTCACTTCGAAGTCAAAGACGACTTAGTCCGAAAATCTCGTCATTTTTGGTGATTTATTGCATATTTAATGCCAATTTTATTTTGCGGGAGGTATGCACGGTATTGTTGTTGATACCTACAGAATATAAGTTTATTGTGATCCCGGGATTAGAGGATTCTATGATAAAAGGATGATATTGAAATATGGAAGTATGTGCCCGAAGTTAAAGAGTTGAAACGGACCAGGAATCATTGATGTTTTCATATAGCTATCATTTAATATGCATTTTGATCACCCTTAGAGACATTTTCTTGAATAGTTGTTTTCATGAGAGTTGCAGGGACTTGAATAATCTTTCCAATGCAACTTGAATAATTATTACAGTGTTGATTATTGTGTTGCATGTGTTGCAGAAGTGAGTAGTGGGTATAAAAAAATTTAGCCCCTATATTCAATTATCTAAATGAACTCGGAAAGAGAGTGTGAAACAAAAAGCAGACACTAGTGACAGTCTAGCAGATTTGTTCACTAAGTTCATCCCTACATATATTTTAGAGAAATGTGTTTATAGTATGGGAATACATACATTTAAAGACTCTCGTCAATAGGGGAGCGACAACCTCAAACTATTTTGAGAATTTGGTCATAAAACAAACGATTGTACTGTTTTCTCTTTAACTAAAATTTTCTTCACATGGTTTTCTAGTTCAAGGTATTTAATGAGACAATTAGTGCAACACATAAAATGCATATGACAAATCTATTATTCAAATCAAATCGAGAAAATCAATTCAGCAAATTATACGTGTCTTGTAAAAGAATTGAGAGGTTAATATGCAGAATATTTGATCAGCTGATAATCTGATACACTTATTTACCTGGATATTGCCGACCATAACATTTGAAAGACTAAGTAGAGCACTGGGATGCGACGTTTGAAAAAACTGAATTGATGCTTGGTTCAGGGGAGTAAATAAAACATAGATAAATATATAATTTTTTTTTCATAACTAAGATTGTTTCTCAATGTGTTTTTTCTTATTATGGTTTTAAGGAAGCATATCATGTCTAATAAATAATAAACATCCAATTGGGAGCGTTACTTAAATTATGGTTATCTATTATTCAAATTGATTTACTTAAATTGGTTATCTATGTATATATATATTTTTTTGAAAAAGCTATTGATTTTATTATATTCACATTGTAATATCTACTATAAATATCATTTATAACATTCTAATATTACACTGACATTTTTATTTTTCTTCCTACTTTATTTTTTTTCCCGTGTTTTTTTTTAGTTTTTTCACATCAATGTTTATTTTGATATTTTAATTTTTTTCATTTAGACTGCTTCTCCTCTTACATTGTGTGTGTGTTACTTATTTTATTTTATTTATTTATATATTATTTTTGGAACTGACTTTTCACACTACTTTTTGTATTATCAAGACAACAATCACTTTCCAGCTTTGCCATTAATTTTTTTTTATCACTTACGCGCCTACATTCTGACCGGAGTTCGGTCAGAATGTGGAATATTATACTTATCCAAATATGGTGTAACTATTTAGTTTATTCTCGACCGAGATAGGATCCCATGATGATGCGTAATCGGAAAAACATTACATGTTTGGCGCCTCTAAAATGGTCCGATCACGTTTGAAGTTTTTATAAGCGACATGGTTATATTCTGATTTGAAATATATAGGGTTATACCTACTCAAATGTGGTCAGAATAATTTAACTTAT
Source organism: Gentiana macrophylla (assembly GCA_026214975.1). Lineage (NCBI taxonomy): Eukaryota > Viridiplantae > Streptophyta > Magnoliopsida > Gentianales > Gentianaceae > Gentiana > Gentiana macrophylla. The sequence continues at coordinate 84,710,323 of CM047811.1, forward strand.
TCTGATCTGAACGTGGTCAGGAAAACATTACATGTCCGGCCCCAAAAATGGTCCGATATGTTTTCAAAATTTTCATACCACCGTGGTTATATTCTGACTTGAAATAGGTAATTTTCCGGCCTGTAAAATGGTGCGTATTGTTTCTTAAATGTACATAACAATGTCTCTTTATTCCGACCAATAATTGGTCTGGAAAACGTAATGCTCCGGGTCTATAACATATTCTGAATAATATACAAATCCTGACTCATTTAGGGTCAGAATGATATGTGTGTTCCATGTCAAAATGAAACCACTCTCGCATTTGGAATGTGTAAAACATAATTAGTGTCAAAATACAGTCCATTTTTTTTTTTTTTCACACCCTTCTGTCTTTGGAAACCACTTGTGAGTGTTGTGTGTGAGATGCGAATTCATTAATGTGCATATAAGGAAATTACGGAGGGAGTCCACCTACGTACGTATGTGCTTGTATTTTGTGCTATGAATTGAGAGATGAGAAAATTCAAGAAGAAAAAGAATGGCGTTGGGTTTGTGGAATCATATATTAGAGAACATCAGTCGACTTGGATATGAAAAATAAAACAGGAGAGGGAAGGGAAGCCATTTGGGGGAATCATTTTAAGAGCAATAGAGCATGTACATTAATTCATTGGTTTTTTTATTTCCTTTCGTTTTTTTTTTGTTTTTTATTTTTTATTTTTAACTTCAATAAAAAAATTAGGGGAGAGGGGTGGAGGGAGTGGGGGAGTGTGTTGGAGGTGGTGGAAGGGAGAGGGTTTTTTTTTTTTTTTTTTTTTTTTTTTTTTTGGCGGCGGAATTTCTTTTTGAATCACGTGGCTGAAATTTCAAAGTTCAATATTTAGTCTTTTGTCATATAGAAAAACTATTATAGAGAGAACTTTGCAGTAACATTCTCATGGGGTAAATAACTTTATAATAATGAATTCATTCATTGTAACTAATGGCTGAGCTTGGGTTGGGTTGGGTTGGGTCGATTTGGATTGGGTTTTTCAATACTATAATTCGGGTTGGTTCAAGAAAAAACTAACCCAAACCAAGCCGAACGACTATAAAACCCAATGGGTTGGTTCGGGTAGATTTGGGTTGGGTTTTCATCCATAAAACATGATCGGTAATAAAATTTTTATGCTATAAAATCAACACACATGTTTACATCAAAATTCGAGTTCCATACCATATGTTCATAACTATAAACGTTAAAAAAAACAAATTTTTAGGAAAGAAAATTAAAATTTGATAATTAAGAGTCCAACAATATATAACAAACCAACAACATATAGAGATAATAATTAAAGACCAATAATTATACTTAAAAAAACATACCCAGATTTTTTATTTCCGAAGAACGGTCAAAGAATCGTAGACGGAAACCGAAAATTAAGTGATAGCAGCAATACGATAACTCAACCCAAAAAATGTTGGGTTTCAATTGGTTTGGGTTTTCAGATTGGTTCGGTTTGGGTTTGGGTTGGGCTGGTTAATTTGGGTTTCAAATTTCCAGTACCAATGTATATATCATTTTGCCATTTAGGCTTTACAACAGTTGAGTTGAGGTCCAGGACCATGAGCTCTTAGTTCGAGTCATCGAGTTCGAATCCCACAAGTTACAGTGTGTTACTATATAGTTTCATTTCATGTGGTAATTTTAATTCGATAAAAAAACAAAAACAAAAAAACAAACATATCATTCGTAGAAAACCAACACGAAATTTTCCCATAATAGAATATACTGAATATGTCTATCCAATAAATACAGAATAAGCGTGTATAGAAATTTTGGCATTGTGATAAAATAAAGCTGCCGCCTTGAATCTTGTATGCGCCTCCGCCAAAAAAAAAATTAAAAAAATCTTGTATGCGCCAGGCTGATAGACCAGATTGACGTTCCCTATCTAAAGCTCATACCGGTATATAAATGTCTTATTCTAAATTCTTTAAATAGAACTAAAAAAAAAACGTATTTATTTTCACCGCAACAAATATATCGATGTATCACACAATATGTGTAACTTCCCATTTTCAGATACCGAGTCATAATCCGAAAAATTACGTTCGGTGTGAATAATATTAAATAAATGTAAAATTATACGACAGCTTCTATGCCGTCGTATCAAATAAAGCAACGGAAGCCAAAAAGGTTCAGGCAAAAATATAAATGCCCCGAAGAATAGAATACAAACCGAATATAGTTGAATTGTTTATTTTACAACAACGAAAGGTCCAAAGGTTACAATGTACGATGTCTAAAGGAAAGATACAACACTTGTCTTACAAACATTAATTAAAAGTACAACATGATCTAGTATATCATAAAATAAAAGAAACTGAAATGTCATGCAAGTATCAACAAGGCATCATCATCACGTATCATTATCAAACTCCTCATCGAGCTCAAATTCAACATGTTCATCTTCTCACCCTACAATGCATACAAAATAAAATGCAAAGGAGATAAGTACAAAGTACTTATCAAGAGTGAGAAGTTATTTTATAACTAGAGTTTATAACGAAAGGTTTAATAATTATTATTAACTTATCTTTATGAGACCGACTCAATTCTAGAGTTCACTTCATTCTCATCAACATGTCGTGGCTAACTGTTTCTAGCTTAACTTATCTTTGTTACACCAAGATTAAATGGCACTACGATGGTGTAACTCACCACGCAAGTAGGTGCAACATATTAGGGTGTTAGGTGTAGTGCCTCAAAGACAATTTACAGAATTGTTTTTGACAGATTTATAATTCATCTTAATATTTGCATTTATGTTATATTATACAATGCGAAAACCCTAAGTATATCGGTATGTAATCATATAACTCGATTGTATGGCATACACACGAGGATTGAGTTAGTGATGATATGCTTAAAACCGATTAGTCTGTGGTGAATTTAATCGTAGTATGGATCTCATGATTAATATACCAATAATGCGCCTGAACACTTAACGGTGTGACCGTCTTATCCGGACCGTCGGTATAGAGGTACCTAGTGAGGCATTTATATATGATGTCTATCATATAGATTGACCGATTTGATTTGAATTCTTGATATAATTCCGTGATCGAGAAATCTTATCGAATCACAAGATGATCATATATGGATTAATCTCAATCCTGATATGATCGCAGTCTACTGCTTGGTTCAAAGTAGGGTTTGATATGTTAGTTAAGGATCACTTGGATACATGAGATCTCAACACTTCTCGTTGGCTCTATTCGGAATGAGTGAGTAGTCAGTGCCTTCACAAATATATGGAATCCATTTCTTCCTGCGGAAAGTAGATGCATATTCCTCTTATTTGTTAATCTTAGAAACTGATCGATGGGCCCAGTTCATATTATATTAGTTATGAACTAATTGATCACTAGGGGATTAATGGTAAATAAGGATAAGATGTTTTGAGAAGGGTTTGCGGAAATATCCCGAATGAAAACGAACAGTCTATGGAGAATTTATCTGTATGTAATGATTATATCAATGGACGCTTTTACTCAATGATTATAGTGTAAGTATATATCTATAATCGATAGAGTTCAGTTTCGAGTTTATGGTGGCATAATACCGGAATTAATAGATTGAATAAGAATTGTTCTGTTCGATTAATAATTTTATTTAATTATTGTAGCTACTGGTTATAGATCCATGGTTCCCGATGTGGCTCCTAACATGCATATGTTTCTTGACGTTGGGGCTCAATAGTAATTAAGTAGTTGGACTATTTAATTGATATGCGATTTATTATTTATTGGACTAAATAATAAAATAAATGGAAAAGACATTTTTCGTGGACTCGACCCATTATGTGAAATTTCGTGTGAGCCCCAATTTTCTAGTATTGGGGGCGTGTTTTGTGTCTTGGTAATTATTAATGAATTAGTTTTCTTGATAATTATAAGACACGGAATTAATTGTTTATTTGTTAAATAATTAATTAAGGAAAATATATTAGATTGATCTTTAAATATTCTTGATTTATTCTATCTTATTCTAGGAGTATCTTTTATGGAAAATGATTATTATAATTAATTTTGTATTAATTATTAAATCCTTGGAGGACAATGATTTCTCTCATATATAAAGAGAGTTCTCCTAAGCCTTTTCTATCAACATAATGCGCATACATACACACAAAATAAGCTAAGGAATTTGGCCAAATCTTAGGGTTTGAGTTGGGAAAATCTTCGGGATTTTCCGGGTAGCATATCAAGGAGGTCAAGCATCAAGAATCGGCTTCCACCGGTTGTTGCTTGGAGATACACATCGGAAGACTATGGCTTCTCGATTCTCGGATCTCGGCTTATTCTTTGGATCTAGGCTTATCTTTTGATTGGTAAGTAGATCTAACCTTCTTGTAGGTAGATATTAAATTATGTGCTTTAATGTTATATTGATCGTGATCCTTGTTATTCCGCTGCGTAATCGGGCGGATCTAGATCCGTCCAGCGATATTACATCCAACAAGGGATCACACCAATAACCATGAAAGTCTATTCTGGTAGACTCCGATAGTGCACGCGTTCGGTGAAGTCCCTCTACTCCAATGCCCCTTCGAGGCCAGCAGTGTTATTCATTAACGAAGTTTCCCTACTCACGGTGCCTTCCAAAGGCCAGCAGAGTTATTCACTTTATCTGAATGGCCCACACACCGTGATATGACATTGTGCCTTACCGAGAATAACATGATGTTTAGTCTTTAACTACACAAGTACATTTGTTATTAATTACTAATTAGCCACCTAAGTATTTTCAAGTAAGATCCCTCACAACTCCTATTATCTTACTTAGACCACTAGACACGGACAAGTCCTATCACATACACAGACATTGATGAATACTAATTCATCAAAGCACAATCCAATCGTACTCTTCGATCCGACGGTCCCAAAATTCAAGTCTAAGGGAGAGTACATTCGGTACCGGAACTAAACGCCTCAGAAGCTTAATCAAGGCTTGTTCATATTCATTTAGTGTTATTATATCAAGAAACAAAATTTAAAACTGAACTCGGGGCTTAAAACACATCAAATCACAAAACTGGTCCAATGCTTACCCAAAGCTAACGCAATGCGCACGCATTGAGTGAACATAAGCTTTCAATTTTTTTTGCAGTGGCAATGCGCACGCATTGCCCACAAATGCACACACATTCTGCATCAGAACAAAAAATCAGACATTCTGCTGCCTTAATGTCTGTGCATTGCTCCTCAATGCACACGCATTGAGCGCATTAACTCCCCAAAACATAGTTTTCAACCCTTTATCGATTTCTAACCCTTTCGCAACATGATTATTATCAAATTAAGCACCAAAACAGTTGACAATTAGAATATAAACATGGCATAGCTTCACATACATCTACGGAAAGTTCTAAGCATGATTTCTAGAATTTAACGACACTAAAACACAACATTAACATTATCAAACCTTAATTACAGGATAGGAAGAGCCACTTACTTGATTAAAGAAAACTCCAAAGCAAGAACTACGAGAAAGACTGCAGCGAAACTTCTCCAAACCTTGATCAAACTTGATACGTTTTGTAGCCACGTGATCCTTGTACTTTCACGAATCCATTGCCATACATTGATCTAGAAACCGGTAAAAATCTAATAAAGAATTGTAAGAACTCTCCTATTGCTTTTCGCTTTCTTCTCTCCTCTCAAGTTTGAAGAAAGCCAACTCATCTCGATTTCCTGGCAACTTCCCTCTTAATGGGAAGTTATTTCCCCAAAAGAAACCTCCACCACTAACTCTATTTAATTACCACTATTTCCATAAATTGCAAAAAGAATCTCCTATATATATATATATATATATATATATATATATATATATATATATATATATATATATATATATATATATATTTGAAAATACATATATATAATTTTTTAATCCATAATTAGTAAATATACTATCTTGAACTTTACAAATTAACACGTCTGCCTTTCCAAGTTCGGATATTACATTCCTCCCCTTTAAGAGGAGTTTCATCCTCAAAAATTGAACAAGCTCAAATCTGTAGATCTTCCTCTATCACTCTTCTCAAAATGAAACCAAAATCGAAGCTCAACTTGCTCACACTTGGATCCGAAACAACAACTTTGACCTTGTTGACCAAAGAACCAAAACTATACGAATCCTCAAACTGTTCCAAACTCTTGCACACTTAACCCAGAACCGACCAACTACTTCTTGAACTACTGAAACCGCACTAACCAAGCTTCTATCCAACAATCAGCCCTCTATAAGCACTTACCCGGATGGTGACCAAAAAGGTTTCGTAAAGGTTGAAGGGTAGGCTTAACTTCTTCGCTATCTTACTTAACACAAAAGTTTTGACGTTCTTGTATTAATTAAGACCGTCATAGCTATGTTGTCCATTATTAATATATAAGTTTGTTCATTCACTTAATTATAATTATGACGTGAAACTAATTCATGTCATAAGTACTTTAAAGAAATAAACAAACTAAATTGTACCTGGTATGGCCGCATCCAAGGAAAACACCCTTGTTGGTCGGATTTTACTTCTTTGGTTATTTCCTTCCCCGATTCCCCTTGGTATTCCTTGTGGGGAAAGCTCTTGCAAAATGTCCCGTATCCCCACACGAGTAACATCCTTTCATGCCTGCCTGATATTTCCCGGAGTGGTTCCTTTTGCACTTTAGGAAACTTGTTACACCTGATGATGAGGTGGCCGCTAACGGTTCTGAGGTCTTTAGAACGTCTTGAGGCTTTGCTCTATGGCACCTCCTTGGCTACTCTCAAAGGGTAAGTTTACACCAGCCACAACTGATGGAACAACTTTTGGATAACCTGGTGGATTAAATGGTGGGTACCCGAGGAGTACTTGAGGTACTTATGAGGGTAACTCTGGAAGATAGTCACTTGTGGTACTTAGTAGTAAGGATGGTATCTCTGGTGAGGTGGTGAGGATTGGTAATGTGGATGAAGTCCATATGGTGGGTAACCAAATCCATTTTGGAAACTAACCATTGGTGGAAGATGAAAGATCTGCTGATGTAGAGGGATAACTGGAGGAGGAAGGTAGCTTACCGGTGGAGGAGATGAAGGGTACACATCTGTCACGGGTGGTAGAAACATTGATGGAAGTCGCCTACAATGTGACTGGTATAGATCAACCCACGTGCCAACGGGGTCCTTGGTTGGAAGGTTGTTCTTGAAGAACTTGAGGTGGTTGTAGTTGCTTAGGTACCTGATAAATCCTTTCCACAAGACCCAAAACTACCGTTGGATCTTCAAACTACTCCTGATTCTGATTAGCCCCTGAACTCTCAACGCCATAAACACCTCTACGGGTTACTACCATTCTGAAAGATCAGAATGTTACTATATGGTCTAAAGAAATCTTATCTCAAGAAAGGAAGCCTAAAGGATGCTTTGCTCTGATACCAACTGTAACGCCCCGCTTCCAGATATCGAGCCCTTATCCGGAAGAGAACGTTTGGCGCGTATAACATTAACTAAATCTAATATTATACACCAGCCTCTACGTCGTCGTACCAAATAAAGCAATAGAATCCCATAAAGGCTCGGGTAAAACATAAATGCCTTTAAGAATTGAATACAAACCGACTATAGCTGAATTGTTTAACTTACAATAACGAAACGTCCAAAGTTTACAACGTACGATGTCTAAAGGCAAGGTACAACACATGCCTTACAAACATTTAATAAAAGTACATCATAAAATATATAAAAGAAACTGAAACGTGATCCAAGCATCAACAAGGCATTATCATCGTGTATCATTATCAAACTCCTCAATGCATACAAAACAAAATGCAAAGGAGGTAAGTACAAAGTACTTAGCAAGAGTGAGAAGCTAATGTATAACTAGAGGTTTAATAATTATTATTAAGTTATATTTATGAGGCCGACTCAATTCTAGGGTTCACTTCATGCTCATCAATATGTCGTGACTAACTGTTTCTTGATTTGCTTATCTTTGTTACATTAGTAATCAAGGACACTACGTATGGTGTAACTCACCATGAAGTAGGTGCAACATATTAGTGGATCACACCAATAACTATGGAAGTCTATATAGGTAGACTCTGATAATACACGTGTTCAGTGAAGTCCCTCTACTCCCAGTGCCCCTTCGAGGCCAGCAGAGTTATTCATTCATGAAGCTCCCCTACTCCCGGTGCCTTTCAAAGGCCGGCAGAGTTATTCTCTTTATCTGAATGGCCCACACATCATGATATGACCTTGTGCCTTACCAAGGATAACATGACGTTTAGTTTTTTATTACACAAGTATGTTTGTTATTAATTACTAACTAGCCACCTAAGTATTTTCAAGTAAGCTCTTTCACAACTCCTACTCTCTTACTTTGAACACTTGATAGGTACAAGTCCTATCACATAGATAGACATTGATGAATACTAATTCATCAGAGCACAACCAATCGTACTCTTCTGACGGTCTGGAAATTCAACTCTACGGATTGAGTGAACATAAGCTTTCCAAAATTTTATGTAGTTGCAATGCGCACACATTCCCTCGAATACGCACGCATTCTGCATCAGAACCAAAAATCAGACATTCTGCTGCCTTAATATGTGTACATTGCCCCTCAATGCACACGCATTGAGCGCAGTAACTCCCCGAAACACAGTTTTCAGCCCTTTATCGATTTCTAACCCTTTCCCAACATGATTATCATCAAATTAAGAACCAAAACAGTTGAAAAACACAATTTAAACATGGCATAGGTTCACATACTACTACAGCAAGTTCTGAGCATGACTTTTAGCATTTAACTACACTAAAACACCACCTTAACATTATCAAAACTTTATTATACGATAGGAAGAGCCTCTTACTTGATTAAAGCAAACTCCAAAGCAAGAATTACGAGAAAGACTGAATCAACACTTCTCCAAAACCTTGCTGAAACTTGAAATGTTGTGTAGCCACGTTATTATCGAGAGAACTTTGCTATAACATTCTCATGAGATAAATATCTTTAATAATGAATTCATTCATCGTAACTATATCATTTTGCCATTTAGGCTTTACAATGATTGAGTTGAGGCCCAGGACCATGAGCTATTCGGTTCGAGTCATTGAATTCGAATCACACAAGTTACGGTGTGTTACTATATAGTTTCACTTTATGTGATAATTTTATTTCGATAAAAATACAAACAAAAAACAAACATATCATTGGTAGAAAATGACCATCATGAAATTTTCCCATAATAGAGTATATTGACTCTGTATATCTAATAAATACAGAATAAGAATCTATAGAAATTTTGGCATTGTACGATAAAATAAAGCTGCCGCCTTGAATCTTGTATGCGCCTCCGCCAAAAAAAAAAAAAAAAAAAAAAAAATCTTGTATGCGCCAGGCTGATAGACCAGATTGACGTTCCCAATCTAAAGCTCATACCGGTATATAAATGTCTTATTCTAAATTCTTTAAATAGAACTTTAAAAAAAAAAACCTATTTATTTTCACCGCAACAAATATATCGATGTATCACACAATCTGTGTAACGTCCCATTTTCAGATACTGAGTCCTAATCCGAAAAATAACGTTCAGTGTATAATATTAAATAAATGTAAAATTATACGACAAATTTCTATGTCGTCAGATCAAAAATAAAGCAACGGAAGCCAAAAGGTTCAGCAAAAACATAAATGCCCAAGAATAGAATACAAACCGAATATAGTTGAATTGTTTATTTTACAACAACGAAAGGTCCAAAGGTTACAATGTACGATGTCTAAAGGAAAGATACAACACTTGTCTTACAAACATTAATTAAAAGTACAACATGATCTAGTATATCATAAAATAAAAGAAACTGAAATGTCATTCAAGTATCAACAAGGCATCATCATCACGTATCATTATCAAACTCCTCATCGAGCTCAAGTTCAACCTGTTCAACTTCTCACCCTACAATGCATACAAAACAAAATGCAAAGGAGATAAGTACAAAGTACTTATCAAGAGTGAGAAGCTAATTTATAACTAGAGTTTATAACAAAAGGTTTAATGATTATTATTAACTTATCTTTATGAGACCGACTCAATTCTAGGGTTCACTTCATTCTCATCAACATGTCGTGGCTAACTGTTTCTAGCTTAACTTATCTTTGTTACATCAGTATTCAATGGCACTACGCATGGTGTAACTCACCACGAAGTAGGTGCAACATATTGGGGGTGTTAGGTGTAGTGCCCGAAAGACAATTTCTGTAATTGTTTTTGACAGGATTTATAATTCATCTTAATATTTGCATTTATGTTATATTATACACTGCGAAAACCCTAAGTATATCGGTATGTAATCACATAACTCAGTGTACGGCATACACACGAGGATTGAGTTAGTGATGATATGCTTAAAACTAGTTAGTCCGTGGTGAATTTTATCAGAGTATGGGTCTCATGATTAATATACCAATAATGCGCCCAGAACACTTAACGGTGTGACCGTCATATCCGGACCGTCGGTATAGGGTACCTAGTAGGGCATTTATATATGATGTCTATCATATAGGACTGGACCGATTTGATTTGAACTCTCGATATAATTCCGTGATCGAGAAATCTTATCGAATCACAAGATGATCATATATGTATTAATCTCAATCTTGATGTGATCGCAGTCTACTGCTTGGTTCAAAGTAGGGTTTGATGTGTTAGTTAAGGATCACTTGGATACATGAGATCTGAACACTTCTCATTGGCTCTATTCTGGAATGAGTGAGTAGTGTGTGACTTCACAGCTATGGAATCCATTCCTTCCTGCAGGAAGTAGACAGACAGTTCCCTTATTTGTTAATCCTAGAAACTGATCGATGGGCCCAGTTCATATTATATTAGTTATGAACTAATTGATCACTAGGGGATTAATGGTAAATAAGGATAAGATGTTTTGAGAAGGGTTTACGGAAATATCCCGAATCAAAACGAACAGTCTATGTAGGATTTATCTGTATGTAATGATTATATAAATGGACGCTTTTACTCAATGATTAGAGTGTAAGTATATATCTATAATCGATATAGTTCAGTTTCGGGTTATGGTGGCATAATCCCGGAATTAATAGATTGAATAAGAATTGTTTTGTTCGATGAATAATTTTATTTAATTATTGTAGCTACTGGTTATAGATCCATGGTTCCCGATGTGGCTCATAACATGCATATGTTTCTTGACGTTGGGGCTCAATAATAATTAAGTAGTTGGACTATTTAATTGATGTGCGATTTATTATTTATTGGACTAAATAATAAAATAAATGGAAAAGACATTTTTCGTGGACTCAACCCATTATGTAAAATTTCGTGTGAACCCCAATTTTCTAGTATTGGGGGCTTGTTTTGTGTCTTGGTAATTATTAATGAATTAGTTTTATTGATAATTATAAGACATGTGATTAATTGTTTATTTGTTAAATAATTAATTAAGGAAAATATATTAGATTGATCCTTAAATATTCTTGATTTATTCTATATTATTCTAGGAGTATCTTTTATGGAAAATGATTATTATAATTGATTTTGTATTAATTATTAAATCCTTGGAGGACAATGATTTCTTTCATATACAAAGAGAGTTCTCCTAAGCCTTTTCTATCAACATAATGCGCATACATACACACAAAATAAGCTAAGGAATTTGGCCAAATCTTTGGTTTTGAGTTGGGAAAATCTTCGGGATTTTCCGGGTAGCATATCAAGGAGGTCAAGCATCAAGAATCGGCTTCCACCGGTTGTTGCTTGGAGATACACATCGGAAGACTATGGCTTCTCGATTCTCGGATCTCGGATTATTCTTTGGATCTAGGCTTATCTTTTGATTGGTAAGCAGATCTAACCTTCTTGTAGGTAGATATTAAATTATGTGCTTTAATGTTAAATTGATCGTGATCATTGTTATTCCGCTGCGTAATCGGGCGGATCTAGATCCTTCTGGCGATATTACATCCAACAGGGGGATCACACCAATAACCATGGAAGTCTATTCTGGTAGACTCCGATAGTGCACGCGTTCGGTGAAGTCCCTATACTCCAATGCCCCTTCGAGGCCAGCAGAGTTATTCATTAACGAAGTTTCCCTACTCACGGTGCCTTCCAAAGGCCAGCAGAGTTATTCACTTTATCTGAATGGCCCACACACCGTGATATGACCTTGTGCCTTACCAAGAATAACATGATGTTTAGTCTTTAACTACACAAGTACGTTTGTTATTAATTACTAATTAGCCACCTAAGTATTTTCAAGTAAGATCCCTCACAACTCCTATTATCTTACTTAGACCACTAGACACGGAAAAGTCCTATCACATACGCAGACATTGATGAATACTAATTCATCAAAGCACAATCCAATCGTACTCTTCGATCCGATGGTCCCAAAATTCAAGTCTAAGGGAGAGTACATTCGGTACCGGAACTAAATGCCTCAGAAGCTTAATCAATGCTTGTTCATATTCATTTAGTGTTATTATATCAAGAAACAACATTTAAAACTGAACTCGGGGCTTAAAACACATCAAATCACAAAACTGGTCCAATGCTTACCCAAAGCTAACGCAATGCGCACGCATTGAGTGAACAGAAGCTTTCCAAATTTTTTTTGCAGTGGCAATGCGCACGCATTGCCCTCGAATGCACACACATTCTACATCAGAACCAAAAATCAGATATTCTGCTGCCTCAATGTCTGTGCATTGCTCCTCAATGCACAAGCATTGAGCGCATTAACTCCCTAAAACATAGTTTTCAACCCTTTATCGATTTCTAACCCTTTCGCAACATGATTATTATCAAATTAAGCACCAAATCAGTTGAAAATCAGAATTTAAACATGCATAGCTTCACATACTTCTACGGAAAGTTCTAAGAATGATTTCTAGCATTTAACGACACTAAAACCCAACCTTAACATTATCAAACCTTAATTACAGGATAGGAAGAGCCACTTACTTGATTAAAGAAAACTCCAAAGCAAGAACTACGAGAAAGACTGCAGCGAAACTTCTCCAAACCTTGATCAAACTTGATACGTTTTGTAGCCACGCGATCCTTGTCCTTTCACGAATCCATTGCCATACATTGATCAAGAAACCGGTAAAAATCAGATGAAGAGTTGTAAGAACTCTCCTATTGCTTTCGCTTTCTCTTCTCCTCTCAAGTTTGAAGAAAGCCAACTCATATGATTTCCTGGCAACTTCCCTCTTAATGGGAAGTTATTTCCCAAAAGAACCTCCAGCCACTAACTCTATTTAATTACCACTATTTCCATAAATTGCAAAAAGAATCCCCATAAATTGCAAAAAGAATCCACTATTTCTATTTAATACAAACCGACTATAGCTGAATTGTTTAACTTACAACAACGAAAGGTCCAAAGTTTACAACGTACGATGTCTAAAGGCAAGGTACAACACATTCCTTACAAACATTTAATAAAAGTACATCATAAAATATCTAAAAGAAACTGAAACGTGACCCAAGCATCAACAAGGCATCATCATCGTGTATCATTATCAAACTCCTCAATGCATACAAAACAAAATGCAAATGAGGTAAGTACAAAGTACTTAGCAAGAGTGAGAAGCTAATGTATAACTAGAGTTTATAACGAAAGGTTTAATAATTATTATTAAGTTATCTTTATGAGGCCGACTCAATTCTACGGTTCACTTCATGCTCATCAATATGTCGTGACTAACTGTTTCTAGATTAGCTTATCTTTGTTACATCAGTAATCAAGGACACTACGTATGGTGTAACTCACCACGAAGTAGGTGCAACATATTAGTGGATCACACCAATAACTATGGAAGTCTATATAGGTAGACTCTGATAATACACGTGTTCGGTGAAGTCCCTCTACTCCCAGTGCCCCTTCGAGGCCAGTAGAGTTATTCATTCATGAAGTTCCCCTACTCCCGGTGCCTTTCAAAGGCTGGCAGAGTTATTCTCTTTCTCTGAATGGCCCACACATCATGATATGACCTTGTGCCTTACCAAGGATAACATGACGTTTAGTTTTTTATTACACAAGTATGTTTGTTATTAATTACTAACTAGCCACCTAAGTATTTTCAAGTAAGCTCTTTCAGAACTCCTACTCTCTTACTTAGAACACTTGATAGGTACAAGTCCTATCACATAGATAGACATTGATGAATACTAATTCATCAAAGCACAACCAATCGTACTCTTCTGATGGTCCAGAAATTCAACTCTAAGGATTGAGTGAACAGAAGCTTTCCAAAATTTTATGTAGTTGCAATGCGCACACATTGCCCTCTAATACGCACGCATTCTGTATCATAACCAAAAATCAGACATTCTGCTGCCTTAATGTGTGTACATTGGCCCTCAATGCACACGCATTGAGCGCAGTAACTCCCCGAAACACAGTTTTCAGCCCTTTACCGATTTGTAACCCTTTCGCAACATGATTATCATCAAATTAAGAACCAAAATAGTTGAAAAACACAATTTAAACATGGCATAGCTTCACATACTACTACAGCAAGTTCTGAGCATGACTTTTAGCATTTAACTACACTAAAAAACCACCTTAACATTATCAAACCTTTATTATACGATAGGAAGAGCCTCTTACTTGATTAAAGCAAACTCCAAAGCAAGAACTACGAGAAAGACTGCATCAACACTTCTCCAAAACCTTGCTGAAACTTGAAATGCTGTGTAGCCACGTGATCCTTTTCTTTTGTGGAATCCATTGCTCTACTTTGATCTAGAAAACGGTGAAAATCTAATGAAGAATTGTAAGAACTCTTCTCTTGCTTTTCAGTTTCTCTTCTCCTCTCAAGTTTGAACAAAGCCAACTCATCTGATTTCCTGGCAACTTCCCATGTTAATGGGAAGTTATTTCCCCCAAAAGAACCTCCAGCCACTAACTCTATTTAATTACCACAATTTCCATAACTTGCAAAAAGACTTCCCTTTAATTATATATATATATATATATATATATATATATATATATATATATATATATATATATATATATATATATATATATATTGAAAATAGCTATATATAATACTTTAATCCATAATTAGTAAATATAATATACTCAACTTGACACGTTTGTCCTTTCCTAAAATTTGGGATATTACAATATGTGTAGCACATGAAATTGACTATTTAAAAGTCAAATTTAAAGCCAACATTCGACATTTTCATTGTCGATCCTAGTCCGACACTGCGGGAAGTCTCATGTTGACTATAGATTCGACTTTCACAGGGTTGATTCTTTGAAAATTGTATAATGCACCGGTAGGTGGTTTTAGATATTTTTTCATAAAATTACATATTTTGTTATGCATTTGAGCTGTCGTAACAAAATAGGGTGTGAAGTGATGCGATTCAGATACACGAATCTACGAAGTGATGCAATTTAGATACATGTACACGCCGAATCGATGCGAATCGAATTCATACATCCGTGAAGAGATGCAATCAAATTCATGCATCTCGCGAAGAGGTGTAGCTCTTTATCCGGATTCATGAATCTCCGAACGGATATGACCAGTACCCTTTTTGTCCTATAAATACGACTCACATACATGGAAATTCAATCAAATCATTTTTGAAAGCATCATCAGATCTAATTTTTGAGTGTTCTCTGGTTTGATCGAAATGTCACTGTTTGAATCAAACACCTTCATTGTATACTGAGAGAGATTTTCGTGTGAAACCAAAGTGACTTTGTAGGGGAGAAACATCTTTTAAAAGAGAATGCAATAGCGTGCCTTGGAGTATTATTTTTTGTCGGTCCTTATTCCCTAAGTATCAAATTTTCAACAGTTTTAAGAGATGTCTTCGTTTAAGGATTTGACATTGAACTACTCAGTGGCACCTTCGATCCATGTAATGAATCAAGACTTGGTTCGCCTTGATCCTTTTGAATGGACACAGAACAATCGAGACAACAAAAGAGTTATGGGTGGCACCGTCATTTACAAGTACCAAATCGAAGAGGCAAGCAATTAACCGAATTTTTAATTGCCTGCATGTGAAGGTATATATATATATATATATATATATATATATATATATATATATATATATATATATATTTGTTTCAACTTGATACTTCTTTCAATTTGAAAAAATAAAAAAAAAAAAAATTTGGAAAAATTGGTTGCATTTGTGTGCACATCACATGAAATAAACACCACTACCTAATCAAATTTTATGTTGGTTCAAAAATCTTGAGTGAATTTACGATCTCATTTTTTTTGCGTCATTATTGCAAATTGGATTTATCGGCTTAGTTCCAATCGGGAATATTCCCCAAATATTTCTTATTTATTGTAATATATTACGTACATACTCTAGAAGATACTACTAAATCTCCCCATTGTACTATATAATGTAACCTTATGTACCAATTGTAAATGCAATACACAATTATTTTCCATTCACTCTATTATGGTATCGGAGCTATTCTCGATCCTCTCGATTCCTCTATTTCTTCTTCCTATTCTCCAAATTAATTTTTCTCCCTTTCCCCGAGCCTTCCTCCTGTTCATCTTCCCCGCTAATCTCTTTGCTCTGCATATTTCTTACACCAACAAAATCGTCCGATCACCGTAGCTGCCAGTATGTCTCAAAACTCCACTGCTACATCCGCTTCATCAACCCTTCATGCTGCTGATACTATTTCTCCAACAAACCCATCCATTATTCCATTGAACCCCACCCTCCACGCTCCCATTAAGCTAACCACCACCAACTACATCACATGGAAGCTGCAAATTACTTCTCTACTCTCGGCATACGATCTCCTTGGCTTCATAGATGGCTCGAAACCCTGTCCTCCTGCCACCGTAACAAATGATAATGCTCCAGTCCCTAACCCTGAATGTGCTCTTTGGATTCGACAGGACAAATTTTTGCTCAACACCATTCTCGGCTCCGTCAACTCGGATATTTCCACGCATATCTCTCAGGTCGACACCTCCAAGCAAGCTTGGGACATCTTGGCTGACACCTACGCCAAGCCTTCTAGGGGCCGGATTAAGCAGGTTCAATTCTCTCTTCGCACCATTAAAAAAGGGGCTCAATCTGTGTCTCAGTATCTCTATGCCGTTAAAGCCAAAGCGGATGAGTTGGCTATGCTTGGAGCACCTATGGACAAAGAAGATCTCATTGATCACATTCTTGCCAATTTATGGGATGAATATACAGAATTAGTTCGTGCGGTTCAAGCCCGGGATACCCTCATTAAATTTGAAGAGCTTCATGAGAAACTTCTGAATTTTGAAGCATCCCTCCAGTCGAAACAGGCTCTGACTCCTTACTCTCATCCCACCGCACTCATGGCGTCACCTCTACTACCCACTCCCCCTCATCGGCCCTTCACTCCAGGTAACTCCCCTTCGGCTCCTGCCCCTCCAGGTAACCCCCATGGCTCTCGTCAACCTCGACCATATCTTGGTAAATGTCAATTGTGTGGTGTTCACGGGCATAGTGCCAAACGATGCCCCACTTATCCCTTTTTCCAGCAGCTTCCGAATTCCCCTCAGGTTCGCCCCAGCCCACCCCCACAGGTTAGGCCCGCACCCCTCCGTGCCCACCATGCTTCTGCTCAACCGTGGCTTCTCGACAGCGGTGCTTCACACCATATGACTGCTGATCTTCAGACATTGAGCCTTCACTCTCCCTATTATGGTGTTAAGGATATTCAGATTGGGGATGGCAGCTCCCTACCCATTACGCATACTGGTTCTCTTACTTTATACTCTTCATCTACCTCTTTTCGTTTACTACATGTCTTATGTGTTCCTCGTATTACTCGCAACTTACTTTATGTTTCCCAATTTTGCACCGATAACAATGTGTCTATCGGGTTCTTACCTAATTGTTTTCTTGTGAAGGACCGTCAGACCGGGCAATGTCTCCACCAGGGGGAAGTTAAAGATGGGTTGTACCTCTGGTCTTCTTTTCCAATTTTTTCCTTTGCAGCAAATAAAACTACTCCCGTGACTTGGCATCATCGCTTGGGCCATCCTGCTTCCACCATCCTACAACACACTCTTCATCAATACTCACCGCCACCGACAGGCTCTCTCCCGCCACCCTTGCGATGCGTGTTTAAGTCACAAGAGTCATCGTCTTTCATTTTCTACTTCAACTTTAAATTCTTCCCGCCCTTTAGAAATAATATTTTCTGATGTATGGACATCACCAGTTTATTCCGTGGATGATTTTAAGTATTATATTATTTTCGTGGATCATTTTACTCGTTACATTTGGTTTTATCCTTTAAAACATAAATCTGAAGTCGCCTCTATCTTTCCACGCTTTAAATCCTTAGTTGAAAAAGCATTTGATGCCTCTATTAAAATCTTGTATTCCGATAATGGTACTGAATATGTGGCCCTTCGTGGTTTTTTGTCTGAGCATGGTATTGCGCATCACACATCTCCCCCACACACTTCACAACATAATGGTATTTCTGAACGTAGACATATGCACATCGTTGAAACCGGTCTCACCTTACTCAATCATGCCCGTATGCCTACTTCTTATTGGTCGTTTGCATTTGCTGCTGTTGTGTACCTTATTAATCGCATGCCTACTCCTGTCCTATCCATATCTTCTCCTTATGAAACTCTCTTCCATCAGGTCCCGAACTACTCCAAACTTCGTGTGTTCGGGTGCCTGTGCTACCTGTGGCTGCGTCCTTAGAATCACCACAAACTTGAACCATCCTCAGCACCCTGCCTTTTCCTTGGATACTCTCTCACTCAAAGTGCCTATCTCTGTCTCCACATAGAAACATCTCGTATCTATGTTTCTCGGGATGTTAAGTTTGTTGAAACCATTTTCCCTTACTCTGCCTCATCGTCTTCATCCTCGGATGACTATACCCCGGAGTCTTGGATTCCCGCCCTCCTCTCTACTTCTACTGCTCTTCTCTCGGCTTCTTCCCCCTCCCCGGCTCCAGCTCCTATTCCCTCAGCTCCTCTCTCTCCTGCAAATTCCCCCTCTCTCTCTCCGGCATCCACTTCTTCCTCCTCTTCCTCCTCCTCCCCTGACGCATCTCCTGATCCCCCTCCCACACATCCTATGGTTACTCGTGCCAAAAATCAAATCTTCAAACCCCGCCAAATCCTCAACCTTAACTCCCAGCTGGACTCAAAATACTCTGATACTGAACCTTCTACATATAAGCAGCTCTCTCCGATCAACGCTTCATTGGCGTCTTGGCAATGTCGAAGAATTTAATGCTTTAGTTACTAACGGTACGTGGTCTTTAGTTCCTTGTCCTGTGCAGGTGAATTTGGTGGACAGGAAATGGGTTTTTTCGTATCAAACGTAAAGTTGATGGATCGGTTGATAGGTACAAAGCTCGATTAGTGGCCAAGGGCTTCACTCAGCGCCCTAGTGTTGACTACTTTGAAACGTTCAGTCCTGTTGTCAAGCATACAACTATTCGGCTCGTCCTGTCCTTGGCAATTTCTTTTGGCTGGTATTTTCGACAATTAGATGTTAATAATGCTTTCTTGCAGGGCACTCTTACGGAGCAGGTCTATATGGCCCAACCTCCTGGCTTTGTTGATCCAGATCATCCGACTCATGTATGCCAACTGCACAAGGCTATATACGGTCTTAAACAAGCCCCTCGTGCATGGTACAATGAATTGAAACAATTTCTTCTTGCCATTGTCTTCTCCAACTCAGCAGCCGACCCCTCTCTCTTTATCAGTGCTACCAAATCTACGATTCTTATTGTGCTCGTCTATGTTGACGACATTGTGGTTACCGGTAATAGCTCGTCCGCTGTGTCTAACTTTGTATCTCAATTAGGTTCTCGGTTCTCTATCAAAGACTTGGGTCCGCTTTCTTATTTTTTGGGCGTTGAGGTTGAACCTACGTCCTCTGGTCTTCTTCTTCATCAGCATAAGTATATTCTTGACTTGCTTCGTCAGTTTAATATGATTGATGCTAAGGTTGTTACCACTCCACTCCTACCTGATGCTTCTGCTCTCATGATCCAGCCTGCGGCGCCTCATGATGATCTTTCCGCTTACCGTCAGCTTCTTGGTAGCCTTCAATACTTATTATTCACTCGGCCTGATCTTTCCTTTGTTGTAAACAAATTATCTCAGTTTATGCATGCGCCTACTATCCATCACTGGGCTTTGGCAAAGCGTCTTCTTCGGTACCTTGCTGGCTCTTCTCACCGTGGCTTACCTCTTTATCGTTCCTCGTCAATGGTCCTTCATGCGTTCTCAGACGCCGACTGGGGTGGAAATAAGGATGATTACTCTTCCACCAGTGGTTATTTGGTATTTCTTGGACGCAATCTTATCTCTTGGAGTTCGAAGAAGCAACGTACTGTTTCTCGGTCCTCTACGGAAGCGAAATACGACGCTCGATCGCCCGCGATCTTGCCGAGCTCAATTGGGTTACTTATTTATTACAGTCGCTCGGATATTCCTCATCGCATACCCCGGTAATTTTTTTGTGACAATATTGGCGCGACGCAACTCAGTGCTAACCCTGTTTTTCACTCTCGTATGAAGCATGTTGCAATCGATTATCACTTCATTCGTGATCAAGTTCAACAGGGCCTTCTGCGTGTTACTCATGTCTCCAGTCCTGATCAGCTTGCCGATGCTCTTACGAAGCCGCTATCACGCCATCCCTTTAATCAGTTCTGCACCAAGCTTGGCCTAGTCTCCGATCGTCCAGCTTGAGGGGGCATATTAGTACATATATGTAGTATATCTTTCTGTATCAATATTTATGGTAAATATTCCCCAAATATTTCTCATTTATTGTAATATATTACGTACATACTCTAGAAGATACTACTAAATCTCCCCATTGTACTATATAATGTAACCTTAGGTACCAATTGTAAATGCAATACACAATTATTTTCCATTCACTCTATTAGTTTGTGTAATTATGGTGTGTAACCCGTTCATATCAGTTTTCTATTTTTCAGTGCATTTCTTTGTTGAATTAGATTAATTTGACATCTCTAATGGTTTAACTATTAGGTTAAAGAGTAATTCTAAATAATAATCAGAACAATCAAAAAAATAAAATATAAGTGTAATTTATGTAATGTGCAATTTCTTTTTGACCAGGACGATGGTCTGGTTCAAATTATATAATTTCTTGTGGTGAATGAATCACATTGTGCACTTATTTCTCATGTTAATTTTAGATAATTCCAAGGTTGAAATTCTGTACACTAAATTTATGACGATGCACTTTGGAAAATCTATACGGGTTTGATGTGTTGATTGCATGCACATTTAATGTTGCATATACACAATTTTTTAGTTGATGACATATGATTAGTTCAATGTAAATATGTAATCATTATGTGCATCTTATTGTACGTCTTTGAGTTTCCGTATTTGATAAACATGTATGGACATTGAACATGAAATACTGCCTGTATCAAATTTGTTGGTGTATGTACAAATACAGTTAAGGTGCAAGAAGTGCCCAAGGGTCCTATATTGATTAATGTTTAGGCATTTATTAAGCATGAAACTCTGTCTTGATGTTATATATATAACAAACGTCCATTAATTAGTAGTTAACTATGTATGTTTAGTGTGGCTAAATAAACATTTTATTACACTATGTATAAACGTGGTAATGAGACTTAATTTTGATGAACAATTAAGGATCTCAAAGATGTAGTTACCATTTCAACAGCTGTAGAAAGAAAGACAATATCTTTGGATATAACTCACAGCAATGATATAGTGTAAGTATAATGCAATGATTTGATGAATTTGTATAAGTCGTCTTCTATGCAATCTGAAAATAATGGCGTTCCTAGCATTTCCAAGAGAGTTCATGATGAATCTCTTGATGATACATTGTTGGAATCATAATCAGATTTAGAACCAAGGAGAAGTAAGAGACAAAGGACAGAAAAATGCATTGGTCCTGAATTTGTGACGTATTTACTGGAAGGTGATATAAATAACATTACACACCAAACCAAGTTAATGATCAACGATGATAGTGATCATGTCACATATTCAAAAGCCATTTCATCATTTGATGCTGTTTTGTTTTTGGAAAGAAGCAATCAATGATGAAATGAGATCCATCATATCAAATCAGACATGGAATTAGTTGATTTACCTCGGGGTTCTAAACCAATTGGTTGTAAATGGTTCTTCAAGAAGAAGTTAAATACAGATGGATACATTAACAAATACAAAGCCCGCCTTGTGGCTGAAGGCTTTAAACAGCTCCATGGCATAGATTATTTTGGTACATATGCTCCAGTAGCACGGATATCATCTATCTGTGTGTTGTTTTCTCTTGCCTCAATTCACAATTTAGATGTCCATTAATTGGATGTGAAACGGATTTTCTAAATTGTGATTTAGAGGAAGAAGTATATATGGAACAACGATGGATTTGTTTTACCGGGACAAGAAAAGAAGATTTGCAAATTAGTAAAATCTCTTTATGGTCTCAAGCAAGCCCCTATGCAATGGCATGAAAAGTTCAAAAAAGTAATGCTGAAAAATGGATTCAGAGTCAATAAAGCTGATAAATGTATCTACTCTACATATAGAAATGGTGCATGCATCATTGTTTGTCTATATGTGGATGATATGCTCATCTTTGGTCCGAAAAGGAGACCAAGCAATTATTGGAAGCTAACTTTGATACAAAGGATTTGGGGAAGCGAACGTGATCTTAGGGATCAAAATAATGAGAAAAGATGGATGTATATCATTAAATCAATCTCATTATATTGAAAATATCCTTAAAAGGTATGGTCATATGGACCATAAGCCTACATCTACACCCATGGATCATAGTATCAAGTTGATGAAAAATACCGGTAGATGCTATGACCAGTTACAATATGAAAGTGTGGTAGGAAGTCTTATATATGTATTCTATGCATTGCACAAGACCTGATATAGCATATGCAGTTGGTATATTATGTCGTTTCACTAGTAATCCAGGAAAAGAACATTGGAATGCAATTTCCAGACTTTTGAGATTCTTGAAAGGTTCAAAGGGTAATAAATCTAACTAAATGAGCCAGTAGAGTATTTAATAAATCCCGTTCATGAAATCTCTAGTGTTAGTAAATACTGTATGGTAAAGGTTGAATATAGTTCTTATTGAGTCCTATTATTGGAGAAAGTGACACATGGTATAACTTTGAATAGACTTACCTATGTGAGTGTGAAAGTCATACCACTTTTTATGATATACTGACCGTCTCTAGATTACTCATGAATTTCGGGATATAGCGCATGGCCATTAAGGCATTGGAACAATGAAACAATCTTTTATCGGAATAGTATATGTGACAACTCCGGTTACATCACGACGGGGTCCTTGGTTCAAGATGCGTTCACTATAGCACCCTGATGAAACTTTGAGTTATTTACACCAAGTGGAAGTTCAAAGCCAAAAGCTACTTTCATTTATGTACGATTTCCTATGATGATGCTTAGTTTGTGTCTTCTTGAAATACGATGGCTTGATCCCCAAAAGGTTACATAAGCAATCACGTTAGGTGATGCAGCCTCTTCATTCATTTGTTTTGTTTTTTTACATGTAAAATGTTTTTTCTGAATAAAATAAGGGAAATTGTTAGATATTTTTTCATAAAATTACATATTTTGTTATCATATGCATTCGAGTTGTTGTAACAAAATAGGGTGCGAAGTGATGCGATTCAGATACATGAATCTACTAAGTGATACGATTCCGATACATGTAGATGCGAAGTGATGCGAATCGAATTCATGCATATGTGAAGAGATGCAATTAAATTCATGCATCTACGAAGAGGTGTAGCTTTTCATCCGGATTCATGAATCTCCGAACGGATATGACCAGTACCCTTTTTGTCCTTTAAATACGACTCAAAGCATACATGAAATTTCAATCAAATCATTTTTGAAAGCATCATAAGAACTAATTTTTGAGTGTTCT
This sequence comes from Gentiana macrophylla, assembly GCA_026214975.1. Classification (NCBI taxonomy): domain Eukaryota; kingdom Viridiplantae; phylum Streptophyta; class Magnoliopsida; order Gentianales; family Gentianaceae; genus Gentiana; species Gentiana macrophylla. Next base: position 84,734,350 of record CM047811.1, read on the forward strand.
CTAGTTTGACCTAACATGTCACTATTTGAATCAAACACCTCCATTGTAACCCGGGAGAGATTTTCGTGTGAACCCTAAGTGACTTTGTACGGGAGAAACATCTCTTAAAAGACAACGCAAATAGCGTGCCTTGGAGTATTATTTTTGTCGGTCTTTTGTCCTTAAGTATCAATTTTTTCCAACAAATGGGGACAACAGATAAATCGGTTGTGGTGCGAAAAATAACTCTAAAAATAAACATGCCGATGCCAATTGGTAAAAGTCTCGGCTGGCCCAAATATATCTTCACAATTTGTTTTTTTCTACAATGTGGTGCCTTATGATACCACACTCATTTTACATATTCCCATTACACCACACTTTTATTATATTGTTATTGTTATTTCTATTTATGACTTCACACACCACAAAATATTCAATTCCAATAAAATAACTACACATATAAACCTAATCTACCTTAATTTCCTTCCGGCTTCAACCCCATCACCCCGCCACCAGGCCGAATCAATGTGAGAAAAGCAGGGCGATGCCATATATTGGCGGCCGCTAAAGGGAATTTTCTCGCCACGAGAACTACTTGGTGGACGCCAACCCCTGTAAGGTGGTTGGTGGTAGATGTCGAATTAAATACATTGCAAATGATCTCGATCTTTATAGTTGATGAGCTCGAGTGCACTTGGCGGACGCCAAGATGATGTTGGCGGATGCCGACATCACATTACCGGTTTGAACTCGGGATAGGTTTGGCGTTTGCCAAGGGCATTTTAGCGGCGCCAACAAACTTCAAAAGTGATTTCCGTTCTTTAATGTTTCAAATTGAACCACGATCAAATCTATGATTTGACACTCAAAAATCTAGGCTCTCGATCTTCGGTGTCCATGTTTGCGAAAAAAATACAAGAATACTGCACGTAAATCCAAAACAAAATTTGGCTAATAAGCCTAGACAATCGAAAAAAGTATTGGTTTTTATAATATTTACTATGCCCGCGAAAGTTACCAAACCATCACAGTAGTTGCTCGAAATGATACAAAAACACCAATAAACGCATGAGAAATAAGGATAAAATATCGTAAAATATATCATCTTATTGACTTACATTAAAGGCCAGGATAAGGCATTGTCCAAATATTTTTCTTATCTTTTATTAAAAGGTCTTGTTTATTTAAAAAACACAATGGAAGTAATTTAAGGTTTTTGTACTTTTAATTTATTTTTGCATTGATTGATGCATAATGTAGTCATGCTCATATCATACTTGAGTATGTAAATTTACAGAGAAGATATATTCCAGGATTTTGCAGAGGTTTTGGGAAACGCTAGGTTCACCGGCACGGCATGCTCGGTCGTGGCTGCGAGCTGCAAGTTGATTCAAAAGTAGGAGATTCTTCTTCTTCCTCTTTAATAAGAAAAATGTCGAAGAAGAGTGTGATATCCCGTGTTCTCACGAAAAGGAATAAGTTCATTTTGAGGCTTTACGGTTTATTGTAAGCCTTATCATTTAAAATAAAAGAAGAGGAGAAGATGGGTTGGTAAGGGTATTTTGGGAAAACTAAGTTTCCCTACAAAACCCTTATTAGAGTCAACTTTGCTTCGTTTCCTACATTATTTTACCCCCTCTTATGGAATATTTGATACACTTTTGGGGTTGTTTGAGTGATTTATGATGCATTTTCACCATTACACTCACTTCGAAGTCAAAGACGACTTAGTCCGAAAATCTCGTCATTTTTGGTGATTTATTGCATATTTAATGCCAATTTTATTTTGCGGGAGGTATGCACGGTATTGTTGTTGATACCTACAGAATATAAGTTTATTGTGATCCCGGGATTAGAGGAATCTATGATAAAAGGATGATATTGAAATATGGAAGTATGTGCCCGAAGTTAAAGAGTTGAAACGGACCAGGAATCATTGATGTTTTCATATATCTATCATTTAATATGCATTTTGATCACCCTTAGAGACATTTTCTTGAATAGTTGTTTTCATGAGAGTTGCAGGGACTTGAATAGTCTTTCCAATGCAACTTGAATCACTCAAATCAGAGCTCTACAAGCAAAGATATCGTCGAATTGCTGAAGGTATACATGTACTATGGCAGATCAGCAAGTTCATGCGCACACATGAACTAGTGCATGCTCATGCATGATAAAGCACATATACATTCTGAAAAATCATGCGCACGCATGCATTTCTCTGTACGCGTGCATGGAGCCACGAAATATGATTGGTTGACTTATCTAAGTTGAATTTTGGCCATCTAAAATCCAATTAGGTCAAATTTTATACCCATTTCTTAAGAATTTAATTTCCTCTTTAGATTTTGGGTTTATTTTCTCCCAAACAATTAGAGAAAAGTATTTCTTGCACCAAGCTCTTTCAACATTGCTACGATTTGTGATTTCTTCTCGCAATTTCTTCATTGCGGATCGCATCAAAACTATTGGTAACTTAATTTTATTTATTTTAATCATGTTTTCTTCCAATTATTTTATGGTTTCTTGTTTTGTTATTCCAATTATGAGTATCTAAATTTATAATATCTAGATTATGTGATGGAACTATGAAATTGATGCCTAAACTATGATCTAGGGATGAGTATGGCTTAAAAATTGAATCTTTTGAATTGTTGTGTCCTTGAATCTAATGCTATCAGTGGGGTCATGAACCATTAATTGATCACACACATGAACTCTATAAATTTATTTTGTGAGGGAGTGTGCGATATAGAGTTTTAGGATTGCCACGACGAACTAGTCAAGTTTTTCGCAGTCTTCTCCTTGCTAAGGTTTTTCTAGATAAACCATGAACTCAGTGGATGCAGAGTGTCTCATAGTTCTTCATCATATTAAGTCGATTAAATCCCATATAGGGGACTGTTGAACCATATATAGGGTAACTAGATTGTGATATCAGCGCCTATGAACTAGTTTAGAAGGTTGCACCCATATTACATTCATTAAAGACTATTGGTTGGCTGGTAGATTAAGGCTCGTCCCTAGTGATTCGGTAAAAGTATCGAAAGTTGTGTTCTTGACCATAGTTTAGCTATTAAATATATCATATATTTTAAAGTTATCATTTTTATTTCTCTAGCTATAGATTACTTCACCCATATTTGTGAACCTAAACTAAATACAGACGTGATTGTGATACTTGAACGATTCCTCATGAGATATGACCTTGCTCTCCGTTGTAGTGCAACCGACCAGGTACTCAGCCGGTTAAAGTTGGTTTGCTGTAATTTGGCCATCACACCCTAATACCGTAAAACCTTAGCCTTCATTCATGTTGCATCCAAGCAATAAAAGACACAGAGAGAGAAAAGAGGAGAAAAAGAAGATGAGAGAAATAAGAAAATTTGGAGAAGAAGATCCAAGTTTGGTAACAATCAAACCATTGGATTTTCAGATCAATTAAACCAAATCAATCACGGCAAAGAAAGCAAGATTCAGTTTTGCTTCGATCAAGTAAGGATCTTCAAAATCCATTTTGGATCTAGAATATTTCTTGGATCTTTTCTTTGATTTCAGTTGTTTAAAAGATGGTAGTAACATTAGAACTTTGTATTTGTTGTTAGATTCAAAGCAATTTTCTAGATTCTTGGAGGGTTTGAGGATTGGCTTCAAATCTCAATTTCTCTACAAGAAATTGAGGTAAATGAGTGTTCAACCAAATCTAGATGTGTTGATTTTTGTTTTAGATATTGTATTTTCGTTATGAGCAAGTATGTTATTCTTTATATACGTTTTAGCATATTTTAGGTGCAAATTTGGGTGTTGGAACGGTGAAAATCACCATGGAAACGTAGTGGGAAAGTAGTAGATTTTTTGTTGTTCGGGTGCTCAGGCATACGCTTGAAGGAGACAAGCACACGCCTGTCGTAGGCAAAGAGCTGAGTAAAATTTACTCGGAGCTCAGACGCATGCCGAGTAGAAAAGTCAAGCGTACATCTGGGGAAAACAAGTGCACACATGTCCCTGTTTTGTGTGGAAATTGCATTTTTGGCCATATTTAAGCATGTTTTAGTGTAAAGTCTTATTTGCTCTGTGTTGTAAAATGGAATGTATGTGTACTAGTAGCTTTGGCTCCATACCATGTTACACGGAGCATAGGAACACATTTCATTTGGATTTACGTGATCTATTTGTTATATGACGAAATTAAGGCTTTGGTTTCTAAGGGATTTAGCTCAGCACCTTGTGGATACCCTCTAAGGAAAGAAACTCAGGATCAGTGGAAACGTTATTCTTTAGCCTCGTGGGTGTTGGATTAGATACCAATATTTTGGTGAAGTGTGCTAAGTAGTATAACTTAAAATGGTCTAAGGTCTGGTAGTACCTACGAAGCCTATACATGCAATGAACATATATAGTTAGTATAAACATATAAATACATACTTGATGAGTCTTAAAGCTAAAAATTTCTAGTTCTTGGTGAGACAATTTTTACATCGCTTCATGGATTCAGTACCCTTACACATGGAGTAAAATCCGAGACATGGGAATGTTCTACATGGTTTGCTACCATGCCCAATAGATGGTAATGACATGTCATGGTGCATACTCAAAAAAGTGTCATTGGATCAATGTGTAGCTAACTTCTTTGTTGGTGTTGGTCCCTTGAAAAGGCTTTGGTTAAGTTTAGAGGGGGGGGGGGGGGGTGAATAAACTTAACACTTAAAACTTTTGGAGTTAACAAACTCAGCAACTTCAGAAGCCTGATGATAGCTCAGTAGTCTGCTGACACTCAGTAGTCTGCTGACAGTTGAGTTTACTGAATTTGTGCAGCGGAATATATCAAAAATTAAGCCTTGTTACTTGTTGTTAAAATATGATACCAAGTATTAGATACTCAGTAGTGTATGTGTGTGAATTCAGTTGTTAGATTCAGTAGGTTGATGTGCTAGATATACTAAATGCAGAATATAAATGCAGAATGTAAGTAGGCAGTTTTTATAGTGGTTCCAGGTGGTGTAATCCTGTACTCCACTCTTCTCCTGTGATGTTGGAGGTAATTCACTAGAGATCTTTGATGTAGCTTTTACAAAAATCGCTAAGTTGCTTGTCCTTCACCAATAGCTATGGCTTCACAAACTGAACACTTGGAATAGGTGAGATTGCTGCTTCAAAGTCTTCCACTGGTCCTTGAAGGGTAGAATTGCCTCTTCACCAGCTCCACCACAAACAACAGTCTTTCACACCTCAAAAGTTGCTTCACTGTCTCAGCAGGTTTCTTGTAAAGAAAGATTGAATCAAGTAAGGGATTCAGCTTTCAGCAGCTTGATCAGGATGATATGATCAGCAGCTTGAGATCTTCAAGTGAGTAAACTTGATGTACCTTGAAAGCAGATTACACTTGAAGAATTATACTGGATCAGTAGCTTTATGCTCAGTAGGGTCAGCAGGGTGTTTGATAGATTGAAATTTGATAGCTTAAGATAGATCCTTAATTTTTATCATTTTTCATCACTTGTATCTGAATTAGGAGTCCTCTATTTATAGGTAGGAATCTTTGTGACTGATATTTGAAATTCAAATATAGCTGTTTCAGACTTGTCCCATATTGACTTGCTTTTTCTGACTGTTCCTAGGGTCCACAATCGCCGATTCCTTTTGGCGATGCAAATCTGCCCACCCTTTGACTTGTATCCATTGGATAAAGGTCTGAATCATCCCAACGTCCTTTTAATCTTAACCATTGATTTGTTTGATAAATCAGAGGTTGTTAGCTGTCCCTTTCCTTGTAGTCTTTCAAAGTATCCTTTGATTAAATCGAAATATTTGTCCAGCAGGTTCCTGAGAATATAAGCCTGCTGATATACATATCCGTCAGCTGAGCCATATTTTGCTGTGTTTAAGAAACAATGCAGCTGACTTCTTTTATCTAACTTTTTATTGTGAAGTTAGATTACACCATTTGATCATAACCAAGTTCCAATCACAATTTAACTTATGGAACTTAGACCTTGTACACAAGGTATATGTAATCAGTTTAGGTCATCACAGACTTCCCTAAATTCTGATTTCATATCCTTGACTTTAATTACTAAGTTTGATCCCTTAGCCTTCAAAGAATCGAGTTTGAGCCTCAAACTTTCGGTCTTCAAAGAGGTTCCTAACTAGTCTACTGACCTAGAAAAGTCTGCTGATATAAGTCAGCTGACCTTTACAGTGCTTGTTTGATCAAACCTATACAAGATCAAACTCTAATACACCTAAACATTTGATCTAGACATCTTTTTGCCTTTGCTCTATAACAGCTAGTCTGGCACTCATCACTAAAACTTAAAAATAAGTCCAACAATTTCCCTCTTTTTGGTGATGATGCCAATACCCTCCTTACAGCAAAGCAAAAAGATTAAAAACAAAAACAGAACAAATTCCAGAACAAAAACAGAGTATTACAGTCTAGAATCAGCAAAAATAAATCATATGAGGTATGCTGATCTAGTGTCTTCTTTCTCTTTCTTCTCTTGCCTTTTCTGCTTGCTCTTGATAGGCTCTTATTTCTGCAATCATTTCTCTCATCCATTCATTTTCAATAAGAGAGAAATCAACATGAGGATTCACTTCTTTCCACCATTTCCATGCTTCAGGTAGAGTAAGATTGATTTGATGTACTCTAAAGCCTAACTGCATGTATACATTTTTGAATTCATTTAGTGATTCCTTTGCTGATGTGGTAGGTAAAATCTTTCCACCTCTACCACCTCTTCCACCTCTATGAGCAGCTCTCAAGGCCTTGACTCTTGTTTCCCAAAACTTGAGTCCTAGAAAGGAGTTCAACCCTTCATGAAAGCCCTTGTCATGATAAGGTCTCCTTCTGCTATAGTATACCTTCTTGTATTCTCTGAGAAGATCATCAGTGAGTTGAAGTCCACAAAGTGTGCTCTCAATGCATTTGTATCATCTTCCCATCTTTTCTTAGCAAATATTCTGGCAGCCTCTTTTGCTTCTGCTGTTTGGCTCTCTTCCCCCTTATTGACATCATCAACAAAACGGGACAACAGGCCATGAACACTCTCTTGTGTGATAACTAGATTACTCAATTGTCCTTCCATAATTTCAGTTCTTGTGTCAACTGCACTATTCTTGCTTGCATAGTTTGCTCCAGCAGATTGATCCTCTCAGTAAGCTTAGGATCCAATCCAGCAGGTTGAAGTGTTCCAGCAGCCTCAGCAGGCTTCGGTGCCTCAGCAAGTTTGTCAAGTTTTTGATGAATAGATGAAAATTGGTCTTTCAAAAACTTGTCCTTCAGTGTATTACTTTGCTTAATTCCTTTCACATCTAGGGCAAGGTCAGCAAGAGCATACTGAGTGGAGGTAATATTGGAGGCAACTGTTTCTGTAGTCCTCCCTCTATTTTCCACCAGATTGATTAAATCTTCAAACCTCTCTGCTTCTTACTGTCAAGTTGAGTTCTTAAATTGGTGATGTCACTCCCGACACCCTCAACTCCTCCAGACATGTCTTTGGTACCCCACCGACCATTCCTCCATCAGCCCATCAATGAGTTCTTCCACATTATCTTCAGGCTCTCTGTCTGCTGAGAACCAAGGCAAAGCTCATATCCATTCCAGCAGGGTTAGGTTCTTGGAATTCCTCCAGAATAGGATCAAGAGTAGGTTCTTCAAAAATAGGTACAAATGCCTGTGGGGGTTCATCATCAACATGTTCTTCTTCAGGCATTTGAAATTCTTCATCACTGTAGTCATAGTACAGCTGCTGTTCATCTTCATCAATAACAACAGTCTGCTGACCATCTTTCCCTACAGTGGTCTTGTCCCCAGTAGGCTCCACTACAGCAGCCAGTTCAACAACTACAGCAGGGGTTTCCTCCAAACCCAAAGTTAGTTCCAACCTTTGTCCAGGTGCTGTTTGTGCCACAACAACCTGTACAGGGAATACATGCATATTCTCTTTTTGAAATTCCCTAATATCAGAAATCCTTCTTAGAAAATTGGCAGTCTTGGAGAGAGTGTCCTCAGTGTCAATCCAGTCTTGATATTGAACTGAATCCTCTGAACTGACATTAGGCTTATCATGATCAGTAACCCTCTCATCATCCAAATCTTCATTCTGTTGATTTTCAGCAGTCTCACCAGCATCAGCAGATTGATCTGCTGCATCATCAGTAGATCTTTGACCAATGGCTACATCAGTTGTCCCTTGTGCCACTCTACTGGTCTCCCCAGGGAACATGGGGGGATCATCATCAGAATCAGATGAATCATCACTGTCGGGTGTGTATTTTGGATCCTTGAACATAAGTTTGGCACGTTTCCCCTTCATCCATCAGATCCATCAGCCTAGTTTGCAGCAAGGTTGTATCTACTAATTCCAATAGGTTGTCCACACCCAGCTGATCGAATGCCCATTCTTCAAATTGACTCATTGGATCAGCTACTGGTTTTTGTTTCTTGTAGAAACCAAACTTCCATTGAAAATATCTTTGCACTCTTTTGAAGTTGGGATCTACCTTATCCTTCTTTGATGTCTGCTCCCTCCTTTCATAAGGCATGGTTGGCTTTCTGGGAGCAGGTTGAACATCTTGTTGACCTCCAAAGGTCTCAACTAGCAAGTTAAGAGTCTCCTCAACAGATGTTTCCAGGTCAGTAGGTTGCTCAGATTGTACATTAGTGCCTACTACCTCCATCTGTTCCACACTACGTTCCCTCTGACTAACATGCTCATCAGTAGGGTCAGCAGCGACTGCTCTTCCCCCTGACTTCTTGCAGAATTTATAGGGTCGTGTACCAGTGTATCAACTTCCACAGCAGGTGTAGACTCAGGAGTCTGCTGTGGTACTTCAACAAGTTGCTCAACAACAACTTGTGCAACTTCAGTAGCCTCAGCAGCCTCTACACGGGAAGGTTCAACAACATCTACAAGTGAGGCTCGTACACAACGGTCTGCTTGTGTGATTCTTCAAAGAGGGGTTCCCAACAACAACCTCTACTATCTCAGTGGGCTTGATAGTTGTTAGGGGTTCAGCCTCAATAGCCTCTCTTTCTTCTTCTTCCCTCTGAGTCTCCAAAATTCTCATATGTTTCCCTTTGCCATGTTTCTTTTTCTTGGCAATCTCCTTCATTCTTTTGGAAAGTTGCTCTTCTTCAACTTCAGCAGCTTTCCTCTTCCTTGTGATTTCATTTAAATCAATAACTTCAACTGACTGCTTCTTTGTCTTCCTAGGCTTTAAAATTTCTGTGATTTTCCTTCTATCAGCAGCCTTTCTCTTTTCAGTAACCTTCTTAGGTACAGCAGGCTTAACAACTTTCTTAACCTGCTCACCACCAGCATCATCATTTCCACCATCACCATCACTTTCAGTAGCCTTATCATCTACATCTTCATCATCATCTAGACCAGGATAGGAGTAGCAACTTCTGGCTTGAATCTGGATTTGTTAATCTTTTCAGATCAAACATCAGGTATCTGAAAGTAATTCAGCAGGGTTTGAATCATTAGACCTAAAGGCTTGACCTTGGACTTACTTGTACCATCTCTATCTTCAATACACACTTTCTTCATGTAGTGTATGAAGAATCCAGCCCAATCAAACTTCATATTCCTACAGATGATGATCAGCAGGTCTATTTTTGGTCCAGACAGTGTATCTAGGCTTCCAACAAATCCCAAAATGGTTTTGGCAATCAATTTGCTCAGCAGATTGTACTCATAACCAATATACTTCACATTACTGCCCAGATTTGAAGCAATTGAATCATCTGTCTTTATTGAATCTACAAACTTCATTCTTGGTAGATTCATTGCTTCGGGATTGGTGGGTGCATTGTTTCTAGGTCCAAATTTAAATACCTCTCTCAGTAGGTCTGAAGATATTTCAATCTCTCTTCCATTAACAGTTGTAGTGAAAGCCTCTCTACCTTCATGTATGACAATGTTTCTCCAAAATTCCAACACATTGACATAAGAGATTCGTTCCAATCTTCTGTTTATAACACCTTCTAGCCTAGCAAACCGTCTGATTCTTCGTCCAATATTAATGGCTAACTCAGTGGAGTTACAGTCAGTAACATATCCTCTTACACTCTGACTGGTTCCAATATGAACCTCATCCCTTTTTTCCATTGTTGTAAGAAAAATATGAAGAAGATAGCTCTCAAATCTGTGTTCACACAGCGTAAATGCAGAGAAAATCAATCTGAGGTTTTTGAAAGTAACTTCTCGTGTAAGTGGTCTCAGATATATAGACAGATCATGCATAGCTATCGATGATCGTGTACAGTGGTATTAACCATGATTAAATTTGAGTGAATACTGTCTTGACACGTGGCCCATTACTTTTTCATAACGTTTTGTAACCGTCCGATCGTGTAACTACGGTTATAAGAATAGAATAAATATCCTGCCATTTGCTTTTTGACTTTAGTAAGTTTGACTGTGTAACGTTTCCTTCAGCAGCCTTGTCATCATGAGATTTGGCTCAAAGCTGACTCTTGACATAAAGTCTCAAAGAACTACTAATGTAAATACTCTGATGATGCTTAAATCCTTTTGTGTTGTCCAATTGATAATACAAGATGAAGTTTAATACCAATGACTGATCTGTCAAGTGAGCTCACCCAACATGACAAAGACCAATCCCCTTGGCAACTTCATTTGCTTAATTGTTCAAACATAAGTACATGGAATTGTTGATACCAATGACTAATCTGCTAAGTGAGCTCACCCAACATAGCAAAGGCTAATCCCCTTGGTGAATTCTAGTACACTGCTGATCAAAGATGTATCAGGCAACCTTTATAATTCTAAGTTCAGTCCTTAGTTTAGCAAATCTTTCACTATCCGATGGTTTGGTGAAAATATCAGCAAGTTGATCTTCAGTAGAGATATACAGAACCACCACATCTTTCTTTTCAACATGATCTCTTATAAAATGATGTCTCACATCAATATGCTTGGTTCTTGAGTGCAAAACAGGATTTTTTGTGATTGCAATTGCACTTGTGTTGTCACACATTATAGGAATTTCTCTTTCTTCAATTCCATAATCCCTTAATTGTTGTCTTAACTAAAGTATTTGTGCATAGCAACTTCCAGCAGCAATGTACTCAGCTTCAGCAGTGGAAGTTGATATAGAATTTTGTTTCTTGCTAAACCAGGAGACCAGTCTATTTCCCATTAACTGAAAGGTTCCTGTGGTGTTTTTTCTATCAATCTTGCATCCAGCATAATCAGAATCTGAGTAGGATATAACCTTGAAGGTTCCATCTTTTGAGTACCAAATTCTTACTTCCAAAGTCTGTTTTAGATACTTGAGAATTCTTTTGACTGCACCTAAATGAATTTCTTTAGGTTTTGATTGAAATCTTGCACAAACACCTACAAAGAAATGATATATCAGTGTCTGCTGGCGCGAAGGTACAAAGCAGATCGCCTATCATCCTTCCTCAGATAAGGTCCGATCAACATCTTTTCCTTCTTTATCTTCATCCAACCTTATGTTTGTACTCATTGAGTTGATACCTTGGTGCCGTTTTCCATACCAAACTTTTCAACAAACTCTCTTGGTATACTTGGTTTGATGAATGAAGATTCCATCTTTCAACTGTTTGACTTGCAAACCCAAAAAGTAGTTCAATTCACCCATCATACTCATTTGGAACTTACTTTTCATCATATTTGCAAACTTTTCACAAAGTAAGTCATTTTCATAACCAAAAATTATGTCAACAACATAAATCTGTACCAGCAGGGTGCTGTCTCCTTCACTGATTCTGAAAGAGTCTTGTCAATGGTACCTTGGGTAAATCCATTGTCCACCAAGAATTGAGATTGAGTCTCATACCAAGTTCTTGGTGCTTGTTTCAAACCATAAAGTGCTTTGTTGAGTCTGTACACTTTATCTTCTTGATCTTTAACTTCAAAACCAGGAGGTTGCTGAACATAGACCTCCTCTTCCAGAATGCCAGTCAAGAATGCACTTTTGACATCCATTAGATATACCTTGAAGTTTTTATAAGCAGCATATGCCAGGAATAATCTGATAGCTTCCAATCTTACAACAGGGGCATATATTCCATCAAAATCTATTCAATCTGCTTGAGAATAGCCTTTTGCTACTAGTGTGGCCTTATTCCTTACAATGGTACCAAATTCATTCAGTTTGTTTCTGTATACCCATTTTGTGCCAATTATATTTGCATGACTACGCCTTTCCACTAGTGTCCAAACTTGATTTCTTTCAAATTCATTCAATTCTTCTTGCATAGCAATTATCCAATCTGGATCTGAAATTGCTTCTTCAACAACTTTAGGTTCCATTTGAGATAGAAAAGAAGTGAACATTGCTTCTAATTGTCTTCTACTCCTCACACCTTGCTGTATGTTGCCAATAACTTGTTCAGCAGGGTGATCCCTTAACCATTGTGGATTCTGGTTAGATTGATTCTCAGGAACATCATCTTTAGTAGGGTCTGTTGTTTCTTCAACAGGGGTTTCAGCAGATCCTTGAACTGCCTCAGTTGTTGCATCAGTAGTGTTACTAGCAGGGTGTTCAGCAGGGGCAGAATCAGAAACCTTTAAGTCATTGAATCTTTCCAAAACTTCAACACATTCTGGATCAGTGACTTGTTGATTCTCAGCAAGTTCTGAAGCTTCATCTTCCATTCCAGTGAACTTAGGTTCATCAAATACAACATGTATTGTTTCTTCATGTTTCATGTCCTTTTATTCAAGACTCAATGCCTTGGCCGATCAAGAATATCCCAAGAAAATTCCTTCATCTGATTTTGGTTTGAATGTCTTCAATTGTTCCTTATGATTCAAGATAAAACACTTGCTTCCAAATGGATGGAAAAAGGATATATTAGGTTTTCTTCCATTCTAAATCTCATAAGGTGTCTTCAAACTTTCTTGTTCACTGATGTTCTGCTTTTGTGTATAGCATGTTTGTATTGACTGCCAAAATTTCAATATCTTTCAGAGCGATGTGCTTCACAAATCATAGTTCTTCCTGCTTCTTTTAATGTTATGTTTCTTCTTTCAGCAACCCCATTTTGCTAAGGTGTACCAGCAGCAGCAAGTTGATGTAGTACACCATTTTGTTCACAATATTCACTTATAACTTTATTGAAAAAATTAGTACCCTTATCTGATCTGATCTGTACTACTGTCACACTTTTCTCATTTTGTAATCTTTTCAAAAGTTCTGGCATTTTTTGAAGTGTTTCACTTTTCTTATTCATGAATACCACCCAAGTGTATCTTGAACAATCATCCACAACAACTAAAGTGTACTTCTTTCCTGTTACACTTGTTGGAGTCACTGGTCCAAATAGATCCATGTGCATCAGCTCCAACACTCTCCCAGTTGATTGCTTTGTTTTTGACTTGAAGCTTGATTTTGTCTGTTTACCTTGCTGACAAGCATCACAAATAGCATCCTTTTTGAATGTGATCTCAGGTAAACCAATCACCAGTTTCTTCTTTACCAACTGATTGATATCATCAAAGTTTAGATGATTCATGTCACAGATTTTATCTAACAAGCAAACAAGTAATAAAATTTATAAATCCGGTATTCCCCAAGTGTAGGGATCGTAGTATAGCGATTAATACCGGAGTCGATCACAGGGAATCGGGGTATCTAGTTCATTAATTTTCCTAAGATTGTTACCATTAAACCTAAACTAAGAACGATAAAATAAACTGGACAGAGGATTGTCAGTCCAAAGCCAGGGAGGATAAAAGTGATAAAAACTAAATCTAAACTACTAACTATAAAAGGAAATAAACAAGAAGATGAACATGGAGATTAACAATGAACAAACAAAATCATCCAATCCTTCAAACCCTCTATCTCTATCTAAGGTTATCTTGTGATGATTAACTAAATATGTGGTTCACCTAATCAAAAGTATGAATCCTACTCCGTAGATAATTGCCTATCAATCAAAACAAGGTGTAAGATTTATTCAAATCTAGCAACCTAGATAATCAACCTATCAACTTCTGTTATGTCAAGGTTGAAAATCCAATCTTTCCTATGGTGATCTAAGTCTAACGTGACTTCCATCAAAATCAAACATCGATAAGCAACCATCTTCCGATATACGTTGCATAACAAATAATCGCATAGGAAAAGATACAACTTTGAGATAAAATCATAAAACAAACTTAAATAAAAGTAGATAAAACCTGAAGAAGAAGATTCAAATCGTTTGAACAATTGCAGCCCCCAAGCATGGAGTACATCGCAGCAGCAAAACAGAAAAGCAAAATAAAAACCTAATCTAACTTGCCACCCCAGCCTCCCCAAAGGGGGCTGGGGCCACCTAGGGTTTGCCTCTTATGATGGTGTATCAATGAGATCGAATAATGTGTGTTTTAGGGTTGAAATCGCGCTGCTATTTATAGAAAAGTAAGGCGGCTGCTGCTTAAGTCGGCCGTGGACGCCAGTCTGATGCCTCTGGACGTCAGTCCATTCTTCTGGATGGAGGTGGACGCCCGTTTGCTTCAGCGTCCAAACTCTCTGTATCAAAATCGCTCCTCCGGACGCCACCCAAGATTCGACGCCACCCACTGGACGGGACTTGGACGCGTGCGTCAGCTCTCTTTTCTTCCAAATTCATCTTGATCTTCATTCCAACTTCATCTCTATCTCTTTCCTTCCATGCAAATCATCATTTGAACATCTTTTAAGCTCCTTTCACCTCATGCAAGCGTGCCTACATCATGATAAAAACATGCAAAATGTAACATCTTACATCTAAAGACATTTATCCACTAAAATCACATAATTAGCTCGATTTTGCACTTTAATACTTCTAAAACTCATTTGCTCAATATTTCAATATAAAGCTCGATTTCTAAGAGAAACATACGAATATGGGGGAAATTGATATAAAATATATCCTTATAAAACGTATAAAATCACCCTTAACAACTCCCCCACACTTAAACCTTGCTCGTCCCGAGCAAGACAAAACATAATCATCACTCGAGACAAATAAACACTTATGCAAATATAAAACATATTCAAGTAGTTTAGAGGTTCACCCAAGTGCGTGTGTGCATAGCCATAGTAAATTTCCACTAAATCCACACTTGAAATTGATTCAAACAAAACTAGCCAACATCCCATTTAAATTAGAAATATAAAAATGATTATAACATGCACCTCACAAAAACATACACATTCCGAAAAGATAATAGGGTGCATTTAAAATATTTCCGACATACTTAGAGGATAATCCCTACAACATATCATTCAGTTTATACTGGGATAGTTAGAAGATAACTAAGGTTTTCAACCATCTTTTCACAATACCATTCACTAATTTTTCTTAAAGTTCAATCAATTCCACATATATAGCATATATGCCTCATTCCCAAAGAATAGGATGTTTCGTGATAACACCCTAGCTGGACTACTATCATCAGGCAGTCGGGAGCTATTAACCTCATAGTGGTATAGGACATTTCGTGATAATGCCCTACCGCACTCAAATCATCGGCAGCTACTTCCGACACTTAAATACATAATTCATATTATTCATCTTAGATTGGTATACAAACCTTAAATTATATCCCTCCTATCACATTCAAACCTTCAGATATTCACAGTATGTCATACTTTAACTCTAACCACAAACTATTAAAATTTCAAAATCCATTATGGAAGCAAAGAATCATGCGATAATCATCAAAAATCTCTAATCAAATGGGCATAGCTTTAAAATATAGCTCATTATCTACTATGGCACGTGAAAAATAGATCAGGTGAGACATCTAAAATTACTAAATATGCGAGAATCTGACATCAATGATATAAGAACTCAAATGAAGACATGCAATGCTTACTTGGGACAAAACAAAATTTTTTAAAATCTAGCACTTTTCATAGAAATATAAAAGTATGGCAAATGAATGTAGATACATGAAACTATTCCCCTCCCCCACACTTAAATTACAACATGTCCTCATGTTGTGCAGAAAATAAAGAGAAGCAAAGAACTTAGCTGATTGTAGTTCTAAAGTGGCAATTCCGGAAGTGCTCCGAATCAAATCCAGAAAGGCTTGATGAAAGCAGTAAACTGTGGACCATCCACCGGAAAACTGGCTTCATCTAAAAGCGCACAATTGCTAATGCAAACACCCTGCACACTTGAAAACAAGGCAAAATCTCGGGGGCACGGGGGAATAGAACATACAAAGCACAAAATAGAATCGCTCCAGATGGAAAAATCAAACAGGGAAAGTACAGAACATCGAAACGTCTAAATATGGAAGTTTGATATAAGCACAAAAAGAAATGCAAACAGAAACATCAAACTCCAACTAATAATGATAGAGGATTATACATGGAAAAGAAGTCATAGAGAATTTTCAAATTAAGCCCATATAAAGATGGAAATTATACATGGAACATTACAAAACAGTAGGGCTAGGTGCAACTACATGAAAAAGATATTACAATGCAATCTACATGATAAGGTGGTAGCGTCACGGCAAGCCGGCAAGAACTACCCTCAAGAAAAATAAAGGAAAAAATAGAAAAACAATGCAACTAGATGACATGCAACTAAATGATATGCAAAAATAAAAGAAAATAAAAGAAAGAAAACTAGCCCACTCATTTGCAACACGACATGTATATCATAAACGTCTACCAAATAATGATAGTTTACGATAAACGACAGTACTATTCATTATATGCAGTGTAGACGCGCGTTAAGACTCATCAAAGGTGATAGCATTATGGAAACCAACAGTTAGCTATACTAAACAGATATAACTCATATGGCCTAAGATGGTAGCATTACGGAAAACCGACAGTAGCTACCCATATGAGTTACAAAAACAACAAGGAAGCACATAAAAGCTAACAAGATTCATCATAACGGTATGTAGCATACGGAAACCGACATTAGCTACTAATTAATAATAAGACCAGTTATAGCGTACGAGAACCGATATTAACTATAACATGCATGGATGAATCATGTAACCCTAGATAGACGACAACAGGAACAGCATAAGTCATATTAGAATCACGTCTAGCTAGGTGAATTACTCAACATGGATTGCAATAGATGGAAAGAAAACATAACGGTGAAAGAACAGGACATCTACGCATATACACAACGGCCACAGAGGCTCACAATAAAACATCCATGTCAGTTAATGTAGCATGTATATAAAAATTAATCAATTATTTAACATGGATCAGTAGATGGAAAGATATAAACATGCAAGTTCAGAACATCTACGTAGAAGTAACTAGCCACGTAAGCTCATATGAAAATATCCACGCCAAATAAAGCATTAAAAATCAAATTCTATTCACTAGAAGTCGACACACTGGGTGACGTTTGGTCAAGATGACGCCGTCTGTAACCACATAGAGCGAGGCGACGGTGTTCGGGTAACAGGCAAACGCTCGTCTGACTCTTTAAAAACAGAACAGAGTTGGTGCGTTATGGGACGGACGGCCGTTCACTTACTATGGACGCCCGTCTGACTCAGCAGAAAAGCACAGCAGACTCGATTGACACCAGAAAACAGCAGCAACCCTAACATCATATCCTAATACCATATCATTAAAACAGAAACCCAAGTGTTTATTAAAAACGAAAACAAAACTATGAAACCTAAATTCACGTTTTATAAATTGAGTAAAAAACTTTTTGCACATTCTTAACCCAACGGTCATCGAAACACGGCAAAAATAAAAACTCTCAATTTATTTAACGCTACTTTTATTGAAAACTACCTAAAAAGACACGGAAACAGAAAAATTTATAAATCCAAACCTAACTACGAAAAATTTAAAACAGAAAAAAAACAGAAAACACTAAAAAAAACGTGTTGAAATCTTCTGAGCCCAAAATGGAAGGGAAAACAGTGGATTTTGACCTCGAAAACGGCTTTGAACGGCCTATGGCCGTTCACCATGTCGTCGGCGTCGGAACGAGCTTTCCGAATTGGGGTCCTGCGTTCCAAACGGACACTCGAGCCGAAAGTTACGGCCAAAATACTAATGAGTGCTAAAACGATCCCTTTTATCCAAAAATTTGACCGTGAAAAACGTGGAGTCAGATGATTCAACCTCAGAACCCTACCTACGAAAAACAGAAACCCTAAACCACGATATCTACCTAAAACAAAAATAAATAAAAAAAACTGGTGACAGACAGGCCAGACGGGCGTCCAAGTTACTGGACGGACGTCTGCCTGGAGGAAGAACAGGACGGGCGTCCAAGTTACTGGATGCTCGTCTGCCTGGGTAAAACACAAACAGAGACGATCAGATTTGGACGGACGGGCGTCCAATAGCTCAGGACGCCCGTTTACGTTCAAACTGAAGCACATAAACGTTGCTAAACACGAAAACAGGTCCAAACAAAACACGAAAACTAAACAAAACCCTAATTGGAACCTAAACACAAACCTATGAAAAATTAATAATCACTAGATAACACAAACTACCTACGAAAAACAAAACAGAACAACTTTAGAAAAATTAATAATGAACTGGACAACCGCACCGATTCCCCGGCAACGGCGCCAAAAACTTGTCACGGATTTTATCTAACAAAGCAAACAAGTAATAAAATTTATAAATCCGGTATTCCCCAAGTGTAGGGATCGTAGTATAGCGATTAATACCGGAGTCGATCACAGGGAATCGGGGTATCTAATTCATTAATTTTCCTAAGATTGTTACCATTAAACCTAAACTAAGAACGATAAAATAAACTGGACAGAGGATTGTCAGTCCAAAGCCAGGGAGGATAAAAGCGATAAAAACTAAATCTAAACTACTAACTATAAAAGGAAATAAACAAGAAGATGAACATGGAGATTAACAATGAACAAACAAAATCATCCAATCCTTCAAACCCTCTATCTCTATCTAAGGTTATCTTGTGATGATTAACTAAAGATGTGGTTCACCTAATCAAAAGTATGAATCCTACTTCCGTAGATAATTCGTCTATCAATCAAAACAAGGTGTAAGATTTATTCAAATCTAGCAACCTAGATAATCAACCTATCAACTTCCGTTATGTCAAGGTTGAAAATCCAATCTTTCCTATGGTGATCTAAGTCTAACGTGACTTCCGTCAAAATCAAACATCGATAAGCAACCATCTTCCGATATACGTTGCATAACAAATAATCGCATAGGAAAAGATACAACTTTGAGATAAAATCATAAAACAAACTTAAATAAAAGTAGATAAAACCTGAAGAAGAAGATTCAAATCGTTTGAACAATTGCAGCCCCCAAGCATGGAGTACATCGCAGCAGCAAAACAGAAAAGCAAAATAAAAACCTAATCTAACTTGCCCCCCAGCCTCCCCAAAGGGGGTCAGGCCTAGGTTTGCCTCTTATGATGGTGTATCAATGAGATCGAATAATGTGTGTTTTAGGGTTGAAATCGCTACCGCTATTTATAGAAAAGTAAAGCGGCTGCCGCTAAGCTTAAGTCGGTCGTGGATGCCATCGATGCCTCGACGCCAATCCATTCTTCTCGACGGAGGTGGGCGCCCGCTTGATTCAGCGTCCCAAACTCTCACAGATCAAAATCGCTCCTCCGAAGCTTGATCCGGATTCGGGCGCCACCCACTCTGGACGGGACTTGACGTGCGTTCAACTTCTTTTTCTTCCAAATTCATCTTGATCTTCATTCCAACTTCATCTCTATCTCTTTCCTTCCATGCAAATCATCATTTGAACATCTTTTAAGCTCCTTTCACCTCATGCAAGCGTGCCTACATCATGATAAAAACATGCAAAATGTAACATCTTACATCTAAAGACATTTATCCACTAAAATCACATAATTAGCTCGATTTTGCACTTTAATACTTCTAAAACTCATTTGCTCAATATTTCAATATAAAGCTCGATTTCTATGAGAAACATACGAATATGGGGGAAATTGATATAAAATATATCCTTATAAAACGTATAAAATCACCCTTAACAACTCAACTTCTTGTGCCATAACCAATTGAGTTCTGACTTGGTATGCACTATCAGGCAGGTTTCTGGAACTACAGTTGACCAATCCACAACATACATGTTTTGTTGTCTTTTTCCAGCCAACACAACTTGATCACCTCTTTCACTGATGACAGTACATGTACTTTTGTCAAAAGTGACCTTGTAACCCATGTCACAGAATTTTCCAGTGCTCAGTAAGTTGTAGTCCAGTCCTTCAACATATGCAACATTCATGATTGTTAGTCCATTTCTCACAAGTGTGCCATACCCTCTTATGTAACCATGAATGTTCTTGTTTCCAAAGTTCACTCTTGGACCATCCTTTGCTACATAGCTTGACAGACAGTGCTTATTCATTGTCATATGTCTGGAACATCCACTGTCAAAGTACTAGACACCCTACAAAACAAAATCAATGCATTTTAGGTACCCAAAATTGTTTGGGTCCACGATAGTCAGTGGTAAGCATGACCCCTGGAAAATTCCCATAAGGTCTTCTTCTAAAGGTGTCATACTTATGTTCATACATGTATTTCACACATCCATAAGGTCTAACATTTGGTTGTGTAGGATTCACATATACTTTCTGGCTTTTTGGTATATAGTGGTGTTTGGAGTGATTTCTCTTGTTAGAAGCACCAGTATAACCATTGGTTTGTCATTCTGTTAGAATGATACTGTAATATGGAGTCTCGCGAGGTCTCGATGAGGTCTTATATAAGTCCTCTGCGAGTCCTCTCACGATTCCATTGCCTAGGTTTTACCCTAGCAGTATGGTTATATCTGCTGTTTTCTATCGATGAAATGGAATATTCCAATCATCATCAGTAGGGAACAATCTACCTTTCCTCCTGAGATAAGTATCCCTTGAATGATTGACATTTTTGGGTTTAGGATTCTTATCCTTGGAATATTTCTGATTCTTACCCTTTTGTGGTCCAGCAGACTTGGTAGCCAGTCTTCTATCAGTAGGTCTAGAAGGTACAACAGTCCTACTTTTGGATTTATTCTTCTTGTTAGGTGCTGCAGACCTTTTTGACTTCTGATGTTGCTTTCTTGAAATTTTCTCAGTAGGCTTTATTGTCTCAGCAACCCTACTTGGAGTTGGATCTTGTGCAGGTACAAACTTAGGACCAATTATGGCACTAGGTTTAGTAACCTTACTGGATCCACTCCTGTTGGATTGTTGACTTCCAAATCCAAGACCTGTCCTATCACCATAGGGCTTCCCAGATTTGAATAAAGTGAAGGAACAAGATTGTTCAAGATTCATTAGCTACTTGAATGTTCAAAGCAGAACTTATGCCGATTCTCGTCCAACTTCTTTTCCTTTCCTTTGAGAATTTTCAATTCAAATTTCAATCTTTAAACTTCGATTGAAGAGCTTCTTTTTTCGCTTTCACAATCTCATAACTGCATTGTATTATACTCGATTGATTAAGGATGGCATCCATAGTTTCCTCATTATCGAAATTTTGGGATTTGAACCACGGTGTGGATTCACAATCACTTTCAAAGAGAGTATTAATTGATACAGAATTGTATACCTCCTCTGTCTCATCCATGTTAGCCATCAAAGCATAATCATCCAACTCAGCAACCAGTGCAGTATCATCAGATTCAATTCCCTTATCTGATTCAACTTCATAACCAGATTTATCTTCAGCAACCCATGTCTTCTTTGTTTACTTTTGCTCTTTTGTAGATCTAGACAATCAGGTCGGAAATGTCCAGGCTTCTTGCAGTTAAAGCAAAGATAATCTGGTTCCTTTGTCCTGGTTTCTTGCAATGATAGCACAAATAATCATTATCTTTCTTTGATTCATCCTTCTTCTTTTCACTGAATTTCTTTGTGAAATTCCTTGGAGAACCCTTTCCAGTTTTCATCATTCTGATTTTCTTGCTCAAGAGGGGGCAATCCGCTTCTTGCATCCGATCCAGTGAGGTCATCTTGAGCTCCCGATGTTTCTTCTTGATGTGAAGCGGCCAATGCACTGGTCTCTTTGGCTCTTCTTTTTTGATTTCAGCACAAGCTTTTGCTAAATTCACAGGCCTTAAGATCTGAAAACAATTTGAAGGTGTCTTCTTCATGTAAACTCCTCATTTCTTCTATGGCAGTCACCTTCATCTCCCAAACTTCTTTTGCAGGTAATGCTTCCAACATTTTTGAGTTGATTTCTTCTTGTGAGTACTTCACACTCAGTAGGGTGAGTTCATCCATGATATCATTTGTTAAGGGTGATTTTATATGATTTATATCGTTGTATTTTGTAACAATTCTCTCCATATTCGTATAATTTGCGTAGAAATTGAGTGTTTACTTGATTTATTGAGCAAATGAGATTTTAAACGGGTTAATCGCAAAATTGGTTAATTTATGTGTTTTATTGATGATTTTATGTTTATTTGGATATATTACATTTTGCGATATTTTGATTACCTTGTAGATGCACGATATTGGCTCAAAAGAGGATTAAAAGATGTCAAGGATCGAGTTTATATGAAGAAAAAGAGATAAAGGTGAAGTCGGTTGAAGATAAAGATGAGAAAATTGATTTTTGACAAAGTGAACACACGTCCTAAGTTCCGTCCAGTGGACGGGCGTCTAAGCAAGCGGACGGGCGTCCAGAAGAAGTGATTTGATTCAGAGTTCTCCCAAATTTAGTGGGCGAGCGTCCATTCTAAAGAAGGACGGGGATCTGGACATGACTCGGCCCGATTCGAAGTTTGCACTGAAGGATGGACGGGCGCCCAAAGATAGCGATTTGCGTCCGAACGCCGACTTAGCAGAACCGACTTGAAATTCTATAAATAGCTGCGGTTTTCTCCATATAAATCATCATACATTCGAACCCTAAACCCTAGGGGCGGCTTAGCTGCGTTTTTCCTTAGTTTATAAATAGTTTTTATTCAAATACTTTTTATGCACTTTTATTCAAACAAATTCGGGTTTCAAAGAGGATGTTGAGAGGCTAGACCTCCCTTGAACAAGCATTGTGAAGCCATCCGATCAACAATTCAGTTTCGTTTCTTGATTAACTTGTGAGTATTTTGTTCAAGTTGTATCTTTATTATTGTTTATCATTGTTTATTACAATTATATCGATAGATTATTGCATGATTGATTTTTTGTTTGATTTGGATGAAAATCATAATTGAACCCCTAGAATCAATATAATAAAGATTAGATTTTTAACCTATAAAATAACGAGAGTTAATTAGGTTGAATTTCTAGATAACTAGATTGAGAAATCTTACACCTTTGTTTTGAAAGTATTAATCTTTAAAATCGAGAGATAGAAGATTAAGAAACGAACTTTTCTAAGAAATTAGGAGTTCATACCTTCGATTAGGTGAATCACAACTTGGTTAAAAATCACGAGATAATTGAGATAGGAATTGATAGTTGTAGGATAGGTGGATCAATCGCTTGTTCGTTCGTAAAATATTGATTAAACCACTTGAATTCGAATTGCTTAGTAAAACTGAAATCTTTACTTCATAATAAACTTAGAATAGATTTAGTTTAGTTAATTTCGTTCGCAACCATATTTCCTGGCTTTAGATCTCGATCTTCCATCGATTATTTTTATTGTTAGTTTCATTCTTCGCTTTTAGTTCTTCCTGTTTTAATTTCACATCTTTTAGTAGTAATCGTGACATAGTTAGGTTAGATAATAAAAACTAGTTTAAACAACCCGATTCCCCGTAAGATCGACCGGTATCAACCTCTTTACTACGATCCTTGCACTTGAGGTATATCGGATTTATAAATATTATTACTTGTTTATTTGCATTAGATAAATCCGTGACAAGTTTTTGGCGCCGTTGCCGGGGAACCGGACGGTTGTCTAGTTTTTATTTTCTTGTTTTAATTTTATTTCTCGTTCTTAATCCTCTTAGTTAGTTATATTTAGGTTATTAGGTTTTGTGACGTGCAATTAGGTTTTCCTAAATTTATTTCATTTTTCCCTACCTCTTTCTCGCCTTCTTTTACTTTTCGCTTCACAACTCAACCGTTTTACTATTCGATTTAGCGTCCATCTAATCCGACGCCCGTCCAGCTTTTTCACTGTTGCATTTGCGAGCGCTTGATTTCCAAACGCCCGCTTATTCGATTTTGAGCCAGACGCCCGTCCAACTCCCTGGACGTCCGTCCGCCCCCTTTCTTATCTAATTTTATTTCTTTTTCTATTATTTTCCTTAAATTTTTCGTTTTTAGGTTTCAACCACTTGATTTTGGTTCGGTTTATGCAAACTCGAAGTCAAAAGGGGCCATTACTATATACCCATGACTTAGAGCGGACCATAGTCCGGCCAAACAGGCGGAAAATCCGTTCTGCGGCTCCTTCTGAAGAAGCCGATCAAGATTTGGAGGATCGTTTAGCCGAAGAAATCGAAAACTTCGTAACTATGGCTGCAGAGGATAGACATACGTTGGCAGACTACGCCATGCCTGGCGAAGTAAAAGTCAACCCGGCTATTGTTATCCCAACCATAACTGCATAGACCTTTGAACTGAAACCTGGACTTATTCAGATGATGCAGCATGCATCCATTTTTCACGGGTTTCAGTCAGAGAATCCCCATACTCACTTACATACATTCTTAGAGATATGCGGTACTACACGCATCCAAGGAGTAAGTGAGGATGCTATAAAACCAAATCGTTCCCATTTTCTTTAAAGGGAGATGCTAAAGAGTGGTATCTCTCTCCCCATTGAATCTATTACCACCTTACGAACTTGAAAAGAATTTTTAAGTCAATATTTTCCACCTTCAAAGACAACCCGGTGTTTAAAACGACATTTTCACGTTCTATCGTAAAGAAAATGAGTCATTTTTCGAATGTTGGAAGAGATTCAAGTCTCTTCTCGTAAAGTGTCCCATCATGGCTTGCCGTTACAAAGGCAAGTCAATACTTTTTTCAGCTGGATTGACCGAGCTCACAAAGGCATGGTCAATAGTTCCTCCGGTGGGGCATTTTTGAAGAAAACACCTGAAGAGGGGTGGGCATTGTTCGAGGACATTGCTAAATATAATATGCTCCTCTTATCAAGCCATTCAAGCACCTCCTCCTCCTAAGGTTGAGGAAGTGAATATGCAAAGTTTGATCGCCATGCTGCAGAAGCAGATGGCAACATCTCAAATTTCCAATCCGATCAATCAAACTTCCCCTTTTCCACACGTAACTCTCGTGTTATGTATTGTGAAAGTTCTTTGTCGATCGCCATATGATTGGCCAGTGTCAATTTAATCCCCCTGCTCCCTGTCAAGTTAATGATGTTCATGATTATGGACAGTATAACCAAGTCACATGTCAGAATTGTGACGATGTAGGGCACACTTCCCGTTTCTGTCCCATGAACGGACAGAGTCTTTGAAGTGAATGCGTTCTTTGGCCACCCAATCGAGGTTTAATCAATTCTTCGGCCAAAATAATTTTCAAAACCAAGGTTTCAAATGAATCCAAGTTTTAATCCAAATTCAACTTAATCCAAATCAAAACTTCAATCGAAACCCTGGTTTGAATCAGAACCAAAGCAATAATTTTTCCAATACAAATCAAAGGTTCAATCAGAGTTGGCCTACCAATTCTAACTCTGATTTTCAGAATCGGTCCAGCCAGCCATATTCGCAGAATCTCCAAAACTCTCAAGGCCCCTCTCACCCCAATACTCTTGAGGCTAAAGTGGAGGAGCAAAGTAAAAAACATCCAACTCCTGATGAGCACAAACAAGAATCTTGAGAGACAATTAGGGCAATTGGCTGAACAGTTAGCTTCTAGACCCCCAGGGCAGCTGCCCAGTTTCACAGAAAAGAATCCAAAGGGTGGTCAAGTTGCTCAAACCGATTTGAACACTGGCCAATGCACTAACCTCGTACCTTCAATTCCATACGGTAGAGAAGAGGCCAGTGCGATAAATTTAAGAAGTGGTACTCAACTAAGTGGTCCCCCTCACCAGGGAAACCACTAGCCCCTCCTGCCAGTGATAAGGCAGGAGGGGAAGCTGAGCACCTACACTCCCCTTGGCCGAAAGAGAATACTCAGGTGGCTGATCCCCTGAGAGGTGAAAGAGTTGAAAGACCTCAGGTGGCTGAACCCCTGAGGAATGAAGAAACAAGTGAGAGTCAGGAGGCTGATCCCCTGACTAGTAAGAAGAATGAGAAGGTAGTAAGGTGGAAGGATTTGGAAGACAAAGCTATCAGTTCATCCTCAAAGAAAGTCTTTTCCGAGAGTGATTTGAAAAAGCTTCCATTTCCACCTAGAAAGAGCAACATCTCCTTGAATGAGGATAAAAAGTATGAAAAAGTGCTGAACGTTCTGAAAAATACTCAGGTTAACCTTCCATTATCCGAGGTTTTGGTTGAGATACCTAAGTATACAAAATTCATCAAGGATGTTGTTTCTTCTAAGAAGAAATTAGCAGACATGGATCGGTTGATTGGTGAGGACTGCTCTATGATCAACTATGAAGATCTACCAACTAAGAGGGGTGACCCTGGGAAATTTGTGCTCACATTGCTAATGGGAGGCCTCGTCTTCCCAAACTCCATATGTGACCTGGGTGCATCCATCAGCCTGATGCCATTGTCTGTGTGCAAACAACTTGGTTTAAATGACCTTCTAGAACCCACTACCATGAATTTGCAGTTCGCTGATAGATCTTCTAAGAAAGCTGCGGGGATTCTGAAGGACGTCTTAGTTCAAATTGATAACTTTACCTTTCCCGTTGACTGGTACGTCCTGGACATTGAAAAGGATGAAAATGTCCCCTCGATACTTGGAAGACCCTTTACGTCTACAAACCAGAGCCCTCATTGATCGTGATGGTGGCAAAGTGACTATACGGGTTGGTGATCAAGAGGTAAGCTATAATGTCTCCAAATCCATTCAGAGACCCTCTGGTCCTCCAACCGGCTTTTCCATTGACGATATGTTTGATGACTTCAATGACCACATGGAAAAGCAAGTCATGGCTGTTGCAACTGAATATGAGCGATTGGTTGATAATTTGAATAATCATGGTGTGGTGAGTCTAGAGCAGTTAGAAGCTGAAATTGAGGATGAGTTGTTTAAAGGAGAAGTTTTGGTAGTGGGACCACTAAGTAAACTCAGCAATGTTGAGTTAAAAAGTGGAGATCTTAAATCAAGTTTGGAAGACCCCCCTGCGGATCTGGTATTGAAGCCGTTGCCTAAACATCTGAAGTATGTGTTTTTAAGAGAAGGTGACAAGCTTCCATTGATTATATCTGCCAAGCTTTCTCGACTAGAAGAAATGAAGTTAATAAACGTCTTGAAAAGGAACGAGAAAGCCTTTGGGTGGCAAGTAGGAGATATCAGAGGGATATCTCCCGACATCTGTATGCATAAGATCGAGACTAATGAGGGTGCGAAATGTGTTAGACAGCCCCAGAGGAGGCTCAACCTTCATATGCAAGAGGTGGTTAAGAAAAAATCATCAAACTTCTGGATATGGGTATCATTTATGCCATCCCTGATAGTGAATGGGTATCCCCGACTCAGGTAGTTCCCAAGAAAGGTGGAATTACGATTGAGAAGAATGAGAAGGGAGAAGAAATAGCATTGAGGCTTGTTACTGGTTACAGAGTCTGCATTGATTACAGAAAGCTCAATGAAGTAACCATGAAAGATCATTTTCCCCTTCCGTTCATTGATCAGATGCTTGAGCGTCTGGCGGGACACGCATTCTACTGTTTCCTGGATGGATATTCAGGATATTTTCAGATACCTATAGATCCTGTTGACCAAGAAAAGACCACTTTCACTTGTCCGTATGGTACATTCGCTTACAGGCGGATGCCATTTGGTCTTTGCAATGCCCCAGCTACATTCCAAGAGATGTATGCTGGCTATCTTTGACGGGCTAGTTGAAAAGTGTATGGAAATTTTCATGGATGACTTTTCGGTCTTTGGTCAATCCTTCGATGATTGTCTTGACAACCTTGACCAGGTCTTAGCCAGATGTGTGGAAAAGAACTTAGTACTAAATTGGGAAAAGTGCCATTTTATGGTAGATGAGGGAATAGTTCTTGGCCACAAGATCTCCGCCAAAGGTATTGAGGTAGACAGAGCCAAAGTAGAAGCTATAGAGAAGATGAGCTATCCAAAGAATGTGCGCGAAGTCAGAGGTTTTCTTGGACATGTCGGTTTCTATAGGAGATTCATTCAGGACTTTTCCAAGATAGCCAAGCCCCTGTCTACACTACTTAAAGAAGACGTTTTATTCAATTTTGATGAGAGTTGCAAGCAAGCGTTTGAGGAGCTTAAAATTCGATTAATCTCTGCACCGATCCTTATTTCGCTTTGACCGAATCTCCTTCGAGCTTATATGCGATGCATCAAATTATCTTGTTAGTGCGATCTTAGACACAGAGGATAAAAGGGAAATTCCAGCCAATCTATTACGCCATCACACACTGAATCCGTCTCAAGTAAACTACACGACGACTGAAAAGGAATTATTGGCCGTAGTCTTTGCTATGGACAAGTTTCGTAGTTATATGTTAGGTGCTCAAGTAGTTGTGTGGACTGATCACGCTGCTTTGCGATATCTGATGACTAAGAAAGAGGCTAAACCGCGCTTACTACGTTGGATACTGACCCTACAAGAGTTCGATGTCCAGATCAAAGACAAAAAGGGCAGTGAAAACGTAGTGGCTGATCATGTCTCAAGAATGTTGAATGAGGAAAAGGATGACCCTCACGATATAGATCTTTACTTTCCTCTGGAAAATATCATGCTTATCGACGGTTGTCCTCCAGATGTTCCTTGGTATTCTTCCATCGTAAACTACCTTCATTCCCAATATCTTGATCCAGAATTGTCATATCAGGAGAAGAAGAAATTCTTCTCGGATATGAAAACATTCATTTGGGATGAACCTTATGAAGGATGCAGGTTCTTAGATCTAAGCTAGTTAGATCTATGCGCAGCGGATGGATCACGACTTATACATCACAACACATAATTAAAGGACTTAAACTACTACAAGGGGGTTAAGATCATGTTACCAATAGTAGGAAGAGAAGCCAAGATCTTCCGATGTGTTCTCCAAACGGCGGTTGGTGGACACCCTTCTTGATACTCAAGCCTCCTTGATATGCAACACTCAAGAAAAAACTTAGAGTTTTTCTTCTACAAAACCCTAGATGAGAAAACTAATTATTTCTCTCCTTTTAGTGGTGGTAGTCGAAATTCACACTTATGAATTACCCTTGGAATAACTCTCCTTTTATAGGAGAGTAAATCCTTAACCTCCAAGTTTTAATTAATTAAATAAATAATTAATTAAACAAAATAAAAGATATTTTCCTTAATGACTAATTGTGACATGTATTGACCAATAGGAAATCAAATAACAAGTCATCCAACCAATCATATAACAAGAATATCTTTTATTTTCCACATCACAAAAAATAATTCTTGTGATAATTAATAAAGGAGGAGGCGCCACTTTTAGGTTAATTAAGCCCACATAAAATGTCTTTTATGTGTATTATATTATTTAGCCCAACTAAATAATATCCATGCATATCAATTAATTAGCCCACCAATTAATTATCACTGAGGCCCAAGTAACAAGATTATTAGTCCGAATTACGAAGCCACATCGGGACCATGGACCTATAATCGGTAGCTCCAATAATTAATTATTCATCGAATGTAATAAGCACATTAATTATTAATTCCGGGATTACGCCACCATAAACCCGAAACTGAACTCTACTGATTATAGATATATACTTATACTCAACCCATAGAGTGAATAAGCGTCCATTGATATAATCACTACATACGGATTAACCCTCCATAGATCGTCCATTCTCGGTGGGAAGTCTCCGTGAACCCGACTTTCGAATATCTTATCCTTATTTACCATTAACCCCACGATGATCAATTAGCACACATATCGACTAGTAGCTAATTAGTCAAATGTGAACTCCCGGATCGATCACTTTCTTAGGGCTAACAAACAAGGGGATCGTCTCTCTACTTCCCGCAGGAAGGAATGGATTCCATGTCTGTGAAAAATGAACTACTCACTCATCCTGAGATAGTGCCAATGAGAAGTGGCTTGGAACACATATTAAAGTGAACCGTAACTAACACATCAAACACTACCCCGGACAAGCGGCACCTCGTGATCACCTCAGGATTAAGGTTGATCCATATATGATCATCTAATGATTTAATAAGATTCCTCGATTACGGAATTATACCGAGAAATTCAGATTAAATCGGTCCAAATCTATATGAATGCCATCATATATAAATGCCCCACGTAGGTACCCTCTACCGCGATCCGGATAAGACTATCACACCCTAAGGTGTTCAGGCGCATTATTGGTGTTTTAATCAAGAGACCCTAAACTCGATTAAGTTCACCACGGACTAACAGCTTAAGTATATCACCACTAACTCAATCCTCACGTGCATGCCATACACGAGTTAAGCGATTACATATCTTGATATACTTAGGGTTTGCAGCAGTGTATTATTTACAAGCACAAAGCAAGTAATAAGGTGAGATAAAATCAGTCATCCATTACTAAAAACAATTACACAAATTGTCTTTCGGGCCACTACACCTAACAATCTCCCACTTGCACGAAATGACAAGTAATGATTGTTTTTAGAGCACACCCTTTCTCATCTTATTCACAACACTCTCCCACTTGCTCTAAAAGCAGATGAGATATATTCCTCAATGCCGTACCCTCCAAGCACTAGACTTGGTACACTGATCAGTTTGGTTGTCGGCCCGAGACGATCTTTAGGATCGAAACGTTGCCGGTCCATCTAATCAGGCGGTACTCTCTCTCAATATGCTTTTGACCTCTAGTGACTGAGAAAATCCTTCTAAGCTATCTCTTCACTGTTTTCACAATGAAGTGATATCGGCTTATCAGACCTGGAATTACTCCCAGACCAAAAAGGAAATTCTAAGCACTATGAGTAAACACTGAGCCGAGATCAACTTAATGATCATCCTTAATCTGACTACAAGTCAGAATCAGTGTAGTCAACCATATTCAAGTTTGCACCTGAATATACAAGCATATGATTCCTCGTTCTCTTAAGATACTTGAGGACGTACTAAACCGCTATTCAATGCTCGAATCCGAGATTCGACTACTATTGACTTGTTACAACCTGACTTGCCGTTATCCAAGAGAGACTCTATCCCATTTTCTCTTTATCCGAAGATTTAGAGAATCATTCCTGAGAGGTAGGGTAGGACAACTCTCGATGAATCTTTGCAACCATGTATGCATAATCATCTTATTCAATAAGATCGGTGGGATAGCCAATGACTCATTCTCGTGAATTTGACCGAATCGATTCATAGAACATAGTCAATTCTCTCATCCAGAGAATCTTGGCGTGTCGATTTCCGACTTCGAGATAGCACACCCATGTTGTTTCCAATTGTTTTAGTGTTATCATTTATGAACACTAATACTACTACTTTACCAATATTGATATCCAGTCTATGAAAGACTTATCAATACTTTGGTCAAGTTCACATATTTTAAAACATGTGACTTTTAAATGACCGGGAGGTTCTCTTAAATCCACAAAGGATATAAGCCATGGCAGCCTCCTACCAAAGGTTCTTTCTGAATGAATTAAGATATCGTTAGTCTCGCAAAAAGGTCTTGGGAATCACCCCTATCTTACGCTTTATAACGAATCCGTTATTCATTCTTAGCTAAAACCCTTCGCTCGAATGAACTCGATTCCGTTGTTCGGCAAGAAAGTCTCGAGAGAATCACCCCTATTTTACGCTTTCTTAACGAAATCTAGCAAGACGAGTGGTGAGAGAGTTCAAGGTCCGTTAACTCTCTACTTGTCGTGAATCACCCCTATACCACTCAACTTTGTTGAAAGTTTAAACTTTCCTATTCATTCGACTCTTTTCTATGTAGATCCAATTGCTCCCACTCGGGCTGAGATACTCGGTGGTTCTACAATAGATCGAACAAAAGCGGAGTACAAAAACTCCATTTACAGGGTTAAGGTCACAAACCAACCTCTATGATCGAATCCTATACACCCACTAAGAGCCATAGGTTATCAATCACCCTGAGAGACCGTAAAGTCCACAAAACCACAATGGGTCAATGGTTAAACCATACTCCCACTGCGTGGTGGATTGACATCCCGATCTAGTAGTATTTATCGGTGTAATCACCAACAACCGATGTTGGGCGTGGTCCGATTAAATCGAGATAGTAACTACCTTTGGGTAACCGTACTCCAAGGTTTAAGGTTGTTACTTATAGATTCTATCGAAGGCTTGTGACAGATTCAACCGTCACTTTACGATCTCAAGAATCTTATAATCAACCTTCACTCGTCTCATTAAGATATTTCACGAACAAATACAATCTGAACGTATGCGAAAAATCTCGATCCTACCTTCAAGCATTAAATGCTAAATGCCTACATTTATGGAAGTGGTGTGAACCGAATTCACTCATTGTCCATAAATTCACCGGCATCTTCTAGGTAGACTTCTCGATTTACATAATAATGTTAACCGTTATTTTGCAACCAATTATCTTAATCGAGTTTAGCGAAGTATTGTAGCATATCAATAACTATATAGGGCAAGTCTATGGTTTCTTCCTCGGTGAGAAACATTCCACTAGGAGGCGGGCCGAGCATCAGTCCCAAGACTATCGATAGCCTATTTCTGAGCATGGAATACTCTATTCTCTCGCTAAAATCGAGAGACACCTCCTCGTATTCTTTCGATAAACCAACCGTGTTTTGAGTAGTTATCGACATGAATGTCACTACTCAAAATCTCCCACTAGCTTGTATCTCTCACTAGACCCCGAAGGTCATGGTGAACAAGCTATGTTACCCTTCAAAACTATTACCCTTTCCCGATTGAAAGGAAACTTAGTCATTGTTCCTTTGAGATAGTGTTCTAGACGGGAGATAGGAATCACCCTTAGCGATCGTCGTCGTCTTATCTCTAGGATATATGCACTAATTAATAGATATTGAAGGGTCGTTTATCTTAATACGGAAACCTTTTACCTTTAATAGTTTTAGATGTGTTACACATACTTATTCAGCTGTTCTAAGTGGTTCTGACTTTATCAAACAAAAGTCCGAGTCACAGATTCGTACTACAAATGTCATCTTCACTTTGTTTAAGGCAAATCAGAGTATCGAGATGAAAGTGAATCCATTTGTTTCAACGAATCAGAAACGTAAAAATAAACTTTTCGTGATATTCAAGGATAGAATCAAATTCATTTCCTTATATCACTCCCACTAATATAGTGAAATTACTGCCCGTTGTTACTCTATTAATCGTTAATGCAAAGCTTCCTTGTTCTTCCAAAGAACTAAACTACCGAGTCAAGTTACTCGGTTAAGAAAGTCGCTAAGGATTCATTGGTTAGTGATCCGAAATCACTTTCCTTATCCTATACTTTCTTTAATTAATGTTTCGGTTTAGCCTCAAAACTTTAGTTAAGATGATTAACACTTATAGACATTCTTTCCCATTCTCAACTTTCCTTAAAAGGAAATAGTCTTGAACTAGCAGTTCAATTGAGTAGACACTACTCGTGAACCGTGGGATGTCTAATAAAAGTGTTACCAGTGGGACTAATTTTCTAATAAATTAGAAAAACATAAGATAAAAGCTCCCACTAGTTTATCGGTTCCAAATACCGTCTAACTAGCGACACTTAAATTTATGATTCTCCAATTTTCTATTAGAAAATTTCTCGTGTAGACACTACACAATTAAAATTCACTAGAAGAATTTTGTTGTCCCAATCATCTTTCAAACTAACTCACGGTTGTCTCTCGTTTACACGAGCAGTGACAAAGAAGTGACATACTTATTTACGTCGCTTAAGTCTTGAAGGCTTCAAAAGAAATATCTCTTCCGAAAATTAATCGCATGTGAGATTAATAAATACAACGTTCTAGTTACTTACCACTTTTAACGAAGTCATTACTAGTCAATTTTACACTAGCGATCTAGCACCTTGAGAGATATATATAACAATTTGTAAATAAAATTGATGAGAAAAATAAATCCAAATCATACACTACTAAAATTTTAGGAACATAAACTAAGTACTTATAGTCTATCCTACCGTTCCAAGGATTTAATCTAATGCCTCAAAGGTGCCGCCTTAGGGTAGGTCAAAGAGGTTTCGATTAATATTGAAGATCGATTGAGAATCGAACATCTCATTTGTGATCGTCAATCACCTTTCCTTTTTCAGCCAAGGTACTACCAAAAATACCTTTATGAGTGTGACCTCATCTGTCTCATTTTTAGGTAGACCCAGTGTGTGCGCCTTAGGGTCGGTCGGTGACCCGGCGAGTACCCAAAATCCTATCCTTTCGGAGACCAAGCCTTGAATTTTGATAGCGGTGAAGGCCTTCCTTAGGGAGGCCGGTCCCAGCCGACGAGGCGTCACCATTCTCTCACGTTGCTTGTGTCAGCAGTAGAGGCCGTGGGGTCGGCCGTCGCCTCTCCGCTCCCACTCAATATTTTGAAAAAGTGGTGGGTTTACTTCGATCACGTTTTGGACTTGATGTTACATTAAGGAACAATAAATCATAGGCCCGAATGTTGTCGGTTATGTGAGCTAGCCCACCCGACCTATTCGTTAGAACATATGTGGCCGTCCGGACGGGTCAAGGCTAGGAGAGGTCCGTTGAGCCGTAGTGGCTCTTCGGATGGCTCAAGATTGCCGGACCCGTGCAAACGCCACACGTGGAGGGTGAAGTCGATTGAGCCGTAGCTCTCACGTGACCACCCAATCGTGGTTAAACCACTTTCGAACCTGTTTGCCCGTGATTATCCAATCCTTAAACATCAAACTTTCACGTAGACACTACGGAACAAAAACGTAATCTCGTCTTAGGTAAGGTGGAATTCACCGAGAATCCAACACCTTAACCACGAGGTTTCGGGATTTTACTCCTTATGCTTTCGCAGAGTGGGATTCACCGAGAATCCATCACCCAACCTCGACGATTGAAAAAAACCCGTGTTCCTCGGTTTTTACCCTAATTAGTTTCTAATTAATATCAAACAATTAATTAAAACTAATCGTGTGTTTTATACATGCCTAACTAATTCCTCGAATTAATTTCTACATGTATGCATATGGAGTGGAATTCATGATATGATGCATGTCATGGCAATTTTCCGATTCTACTCATACAATCTACACATGTATACTAGTGCGGAAAATAAACACCGAGATGGACCGTTGACACCCCCGTATCTAACCTATTAGAAAATAAATAACGAAACCCTAACTAGGGTTTACTACTTTCTAACAAAATCTGCAGCTGTTCAAAATCTTCAACGATCGGCAAAGAAAACGAACTTGGATCGCGACGTAACTTTCCAGATCTGTTCTTCACTCCTCGGGCTTCAATATGGACGGTTGGATCGGAGCTTTGACTTGTCAATCTTCCTCAGTGAGCCGCCCAACTTGCTGCTGAAACAGACTCTCACAGCAGCGCATCATATACTTCCCGAGACCGATTGGGGATCTAGATGAATCCCGATCGTCCTGAAAATTTTATCTCACGTCCAAAACTCCATGATTATCGATCTGACCGGTCGGATTTTAATTTGAACGGTCCAAGTGTTCCCAGAAAATCGAAGAAGTCACAGTTAGGGTTTCTGTGAATCCTGCGTTTTTCTGTTACAGCAGCCACTTCGGAGCATCGAACGGAAACCCAAACGGACTCTGATCGACACCAAAATTTGTGGGATTGTTCATCAACTTCCAATCTTGATTCTGACCGGA
Source organism: Gentiana macrophylla (assembly GCA_026214975.1). Classification (NCBI taxonomy): domain Eukaryota; kingdom Viridiplantae; phylum Streptophyta; class Magnoliopsida; order Gentianales; family Gentianaceae; genus Gentiana; species Gentiana macrophylla. The sequence goes on from CM047811.1 coordinate 84,770,177, forward strand.
GGGATCTTTGTTTTAACGGCTCAAACAACGGGAAAAACGAAAAAACTAAACAGCTAATGTACAGATCTATTTTCTGGAAATTAAAATTGCAATAATACATAAATTACATAATTTCCTATACTCATATGAACGAATTTTCATCGTTCATATGAGTTTACAATAGATCTAACGGGTAAACGATGCCAACCCCAATCCATCTCTTCAACCATAGCAATTTAAAAAATTATTAATGCATAATAATGAGTAAAATATCACCTACATGCAATTCCACTCCTTTAAATCGTTTAATTACGATTATGACTATATAAATCGTGGAACCTGTCTCTGATACCACATGAAGGATGCAGGTTCTTAGATCTAAGCTAGTTAGATCTATGCGCAGCGGATGGATCACGACTTATACATCACAACACATAATTAAAGGACTTAAACTACTACAAGGGGTTAAGATCATGTTACCAATAGTAGGAAGAGAAGCCAAGATCTTCCGTGTGTTCTCCAAACTATGGTTGGTGGACACCCTTCTTGATACTCAAGCCTCCTTGATATGCAACACTCAAGAAAAAACTTAGAGTTTTTCTTCACAAAACCCTGTATGAAAAACTAATTATTTCTCTCCTTTTAGTGGTGGTAGTCTAAATTCACACTTATGAATTACCTTGGAATAACTCTCCTTTTATAGGAGAGTAAATCCTGGCCTCCAAGTTTTAATTAATTAAATAAATAATTAATTAAACAAAATAAAAGATATTTTCCTTAATGACTAATTGTGACATGTATTGACCAATAGGAAATCAAATAACAAGTCATCCAACCAATCATATAACAAGAATATCTTTTATTTTCCACATCACAAAAATAATTCTTGTGATAATTAATAAAGGAGGAGGTGCCACTTTTAGGTTAATTAAGCCCACATAAAATGTCTTTTATGTGTATTATATTATTTAGCCCAACTAAATAATATCCATGCATATCAATTAATTAGCCCAACCAATTAATTATCAATTGAGGCCCAAGTAACAAGATTATTAGTCCGAATTACGAAGCGCATCGGGGCCATGGGCCTATAATCGAGTAGCTCCAATAATTAATTATTCATCGAGCAATGAATAAGCACATTAATTATTAATTCCGGGATTACGCCACCATAAACCCGAAATCGAACTCTACGATTATAGATATATACTTATACTCAACCCATAGAGTGAATAAGCGTCCATTGATATAATCACTACATACGGATTAACCCTCCATAGACTGTCCATTCTGAGTGGGAAGTCTCCGTGAACCCGACTCGAAATATCTTATCCTTATTTACCATTAACCCCCTGATGATCAATTAGCACACATATCTGACTAGTAGCTAATTAGTCAAATGTGAACTCCCGGGATCGATCACTTTCTTAGGGCTAACAAACAAGGGGACTGTCTCTCTACTTCCCGCAGAAGGGAATGGATTCCATGTCCGTGAAAAAGCACTACTCACTCATCCAATGGAGATAGTGCCAATGAGAAGTGGCTTGGAACACATATTAAAGTGAACCGTAACTAACACATCAAACACTACCCCGGGACAAGCGGCACCTCGTGATCACCTCAGATTTAAGGTTGATCCATATATGATCATCTAATGATTTAATAAGATTCCTCGATTACGGAATTATACCGAGAAATTCGATTAAATCGGTCCAAATCCTATATGAATGCCATCATATATAAATGCCCCACGTAGGTACCCTCTGCACCGACAAACCGGATAAGACTATCACACCCTAAGGTGTTAGGGCGCATTATTGGTGTTTTAATCAAGAGACCCTAAACTCGATTAAGTTCACCACGGACTAACAGCTTTAAGTATATCACCACTAACTCAATCCTCACGTGCATGCCATACAATCGAAAGTTAAGCGGTTACATATTGATATACTTAGGGTTTGCAAGTGATGTATTATTTACAAGCACAAAGCAAGTAATAAGGTGAGATAAAATCATCATCCATTACTAAAAACAATTACACAAATTGTCTTTCGGCACTACACCTAACACCTTACCACTTCAAGATTTGCAAAGATGGTTTGCTGAGAAGATGTGTTACCGAGTCTGAGCAACGTGATGTCATTGAGCAATGCCACAGTGGACCCGCTGGCGGTCACTTTGGTCCTTGGAAAACCGTTGCTAAGATCTTTCAATCCGGCTTCTATTGGCCCACGATCTTTAAAGATACGAAAGCTTTCTGTAAAGCTTGTGATAGGTGTCAAAGAACCGGAACTTTAACAAGGCGTTTCGACATGCCATTGAAACCCATCTTAGAATGCGAAGTTTTTGATGTATGGGGCATCGATTTTATGGGACCCTTCCCATCATCTTGTGGAAATAAATACATCTTAGTCTGCGTAGATTACGTATCAAAATGGGTGGAGGCTCAGGCCACGACTCACAATGATCATAAGACGGTCATGAAGTTTCTAAAGAAAAACATCTTCGTGAGATTCGGGTGTCCACGCGCTTTGATTAGTGATGAAGGGACACACTTTTGCAACCGACCCCTGGAAAAAGTTCTTGAGAAATATGGTGTCCGGCACAAAATTGGCACACCATACCATCCTATAACGAGTGGTCAGGTTGAAAGAAGCAACCAAAGTTTAAAGAAGATCCTGGAAAACAGATTCTTGATCATAGAAAGGGTCGAAGTCTAAAATTGGATGATGTCTTTGTGGGCGTGATCGAATCGCCTATAAGACCCCATGGGTACATCACCCTATCAAATGGTTTATGGTAAACCATGCCACTTACCAGTCGAGTTAGAGCATAGAGCGTATTGGGCCACGAAGTTTTTAAACTTCGATACCCAATCTTGTGGAAAACATCGATTGCAACAGTTGCATGAGTTAGACGAATTTAGACTTCAGGCCTATGAGAGTGCCAGGATAAGTAAGGAAAAGACAAAACTCCTTCACGATGCCAAAATCAAGAAGCGAGAATTTCAAGTAGGGGAACAGGTTTTATTATACAATTCCAGGTTACATCTGTTCCCTGGAAAGCTGAGGACACGATGGTCCGGTCCCTTTGAAATTCTCCAAATCATTCCTGGAGGTGTCCTAGAACTACGAGGTTATGGTGACCAGCCGTTCCGAGTGAATGGTCAAAGGTGCAAGCATTACATTGGTCAAGCCAAAGAACAGCCTTTGATTGTTCGATTCCTCGATATCCTCGGGTGTGGTACTTCAGAAGTCAATAAATTCGACGAGTTTTCGCCTGAATTGTTTTCTGAGGATGACGATAGTGGTCCCTCTGAAGAAGTTCTAGCAGGTAGTTGGGACATGGAAGAGTTTGAGAAGGAGCAACGGTTGAAGCATCGTCAGAAGAAGAAGAAATCAACCATAGGAAGGTTTAAGCGTGTGTGGAAGGCAATCAAGGAATTCACCCCATGTGTTAGATGTTGTTTCTGCAGCCACACTACTGATCGAAGCTTACACGAAGTAGTGGCTGGTAGAAAAGCTAAATGGCCTGATCCGGGCTGATCTGAAAGAATGTCGAGGAAACGACGTAAAACAAAAGCGCTCGGTGGGAGGCAACCCACTATTTTCTAGTATTTTTATGTGTTTTCCAATTTTGTTTGTTATTTGAAGTTTTGTATAACTATTTATAATGAAATAAAAATTTGAGGTTGGAATGAATAAAATCTTTGAGTTTTGCTGAATTTTGACCTTGGACGTGCGTCCATGCCTTTGGGCCTGCCGTCGATATGTGTTTACCGACGAAGCGCCCCCGTTCCTGAACGCCCGTCCGTCCTTTGAAATTTTGGACGAAAGTCCCAAATTTCTGAACGCCCGCTCTCTGAAAATTCCCTCCAACTATGTTCAAAATTTGGCAACACGACGAAGCGTCAATATCTGGCGCCCGTCCGATTCATATGATCTCCAGCTGGACGCTCGTCCGGTTACCTGGACGCCCGTCCAAGCCTGCTCATATATATACCCCTGCTTCCCCATTTTATTTCGAATCAGAAATTTCTAAACGCATAACCCGACTTTTCGACCTCCTTTGCCCTAAAATCTTCATTTCTAAACCAAATTGGGCGATTCAAGGCTCTATCAACAGCTTTCAATCTCTTCTTTTCGATTTTCCACTCCAAATCCTCCAACAAACGCCCATTAATTCGATACGGTGATATAGTTGGTACGGCCTTTTTGAAGAAAAATTCGATTTTTGGGTTCAATTTGGCATTGTTTGGACGTCTAATCCGTTTTATCATCATCCCATAATCTTATTTGGTAAGTTTTTATCAACTTCTCTTAGGTTATTTCACGTTTTTTTCGAGTTCGATTTTCGAGTCGACTCTTTTCTATGTATTCTCCCTTATTTGTTTTTTTTTTCTTGTTTTGTTTTCATTTCTTGTTGTGTTGGTGATCTGGGATGTTGATGGATGATGTTGGATGGGCTGCATTGTGGTTTGTTGTGGTTTGGTGTTGGATTGTTTGGGAAATCCCGTTTGGACGGTAAACGGGTGGTTTTGATTGATTTTGGGGTTGGGTTTGTTGTTTGTGTAGCTTTAGTTCACCATGGTTCGTAAAGCAGTAGTCAAGAGGCATGGTAAGGGGTAGCTAAGGAGCCTACTAAGAAGCAGAAGGGTGTGGACCCCACTTTAGTCAATCCCAACCAAGGCATCCGTATTGGTGAGCGTCAGAATCCTCCTAGAGGTCAATCCAGGGTTCCCTTACGAGACGACTCTGAGTCGGGTTCTAACACTGATGATGAGCCCTTAGTGAGAAAGATGCCTAGGGTGTCAGAGACTCGGGGTGAGAGAGATGCAACTGACCCTCGGGGTGGAACCGAGGAGGCAACTGAGGAAGCTGACCACGTTAGACAGAATGTGAGACCCCCTGCTCTTATCCCCTTGGCTCGTAGGTTCATAAATCCGAAGGCTTTCGAGGTGTATAATAAGCACTATGTTTCGAGGACAATGTTGATCGAGAGAGCTGTTTTAGACACTCAAGTTGATCCTTTATTTGTGAAGTTATTGAGGGATCGGAAGTGGGGAGCTTTGATGGTAACCCTAAGGACCCCGGTGAATGCTACATTAGTCCGTGAGTTTTATGCCAATTGCTCAGAAACGGATTTGGAAGCCGGAGTGGTTATGGTCAGGGGAGTAAAGGTGTCATTTACACCTAAGGTTATTAATGAGAAGTATGCCTTGGCACCTTTTGAGGGGTTGGACTACAAAGAGGCGATTAAGGCCAAGCAGGATGCGGGAGAAGATCCGTTGGAGGAATTGAGGTTGTTGGTGTGCCCGGAGGTGCCGTGGACACTTAGACCAGGCGGAGATAGGAAGGAGTTGGTCACTACGAGTTGGACGGAAGATTGGAAGGTCCAATGTCGGTTTATCCAGAACAGGTTGTTGCCTAAGAACAACCTGACTCACTTTCACATTGGTGACCTTGGGATGTTGTACGCTCTGAATTTCAAGCTGAATGTCGATGTAGGATAAGCCATCTTTGATGAGATCGCCACGAATCAGAAAGTATATACACGGTGTTTGATTTGTCCGCATTTGATCCACAGTCTCTGACAGGATGCTAGGGTTCCCGAGTACAAGACCGATCACAAACCGAAGAATCCAAGGTTCTTGCAGCGGGAAAAAGTGAAGTCTTCTGTCGATCGAGGTCGAGGCACCCATGAGCCCGGTTCATCTTCAAGCCCGCCGAGCATCTTCCTTCCTACTTTATCTCCTCATCCGGATGAGGTTGAGTATGGCAAATAGCGTACGGAACTGGATGGAGGATATTCGGACTTCTCAGAATAATATCTTGACTATTTTGCGGTGTATCAGTGAGGGCCGAAAGCCGAGGGACGACGGAGTCTTCGATCCGAGCATTATCGATTACGTTTATTTTGACGAGGTTGAGCAGGCCATTGCGGATGTTCTGGATGGGTCTGAGTCGTCTACTGATGAGGAGCTACCTGACTCCCCTACGGGTGGATCACCTCCGGCTGATGATTCTATGGCTCCGGGGCAGCCCTGATCTTATTTTTCTGATTCTAGCTTTTGTTCTTTCTTTGATACGATGGTTGTATTGTCCTGCTACTTTTCATTACTTGATTCATTGTATTTTTCATATCGCTACTGTCTATTTTTCCCGATGAATCTTGTAAGCCATAAGGCATCCGTACTTTCTTTTGACGTTCCTATGATTTTGATTTTCATTGTATTGGATGTTTTCATTTTGTTCTAATCATTCCGTTATCTTTCATCATGGTATACTTTCCCCGTTTTCCCCGAGTTTTTCTTTCCGTGTTTGTCACGTAGTGCAGGTATATTTTTAGCGGTATTGTCGAGCTCGCTTTTACATCGTATGGTTACGAGTTCTGTTTGTCACTACGTAGGCTCCGGCCTGACCAACGATTCGAGTGTCTATCGCAATCAGCTAAGTCCTTCATCTTTTCTTTACTTCTGCACAACCTGAGGACATGTTGTGGTTTAAGTGTGGGGGAGGGGAATGGTTACGTGTATCTATCATTTGCTTATATCATTATTATTCTATGCAAAATGGGCTAAATTTTTTCAAAATTTTTTGTTTTTGTTTTGTCCCGAGTAAGCAATGCATAATCTTTGTTCGTTATTGTTATATCCATTGATGTTGTATACTGTATGTCCAGTAAGTTAGTTGTTTCACCCGATATATATTTCACGAGCCATAGTGAATGATGAGCTATAATATAAAGCTATACCCCTTTTGATTAGTGATGTTTGATTATCTTATAAGTCGTGTGCTTAGTGCTAATGTGCATATCGTGAGAATTATAATAGTTTGTGTTTAGATCCAAAGTATGACATACTGTGAATATCTAAGGTTTGAATGTGATAAGTAAAACGTAACTAATGTTATTGAAAAAGTATGTTTAAAAAGAGAAAAAGTTGAATTAATTGTGTGTGTCGAAAGCTGGTCGATGATTTGAGTGAGGTAGGGCATATCTCGAATGTCCTATACCGCTATGATGGCCGAAAGCTCACGACAGTCAGAAGAAGCTGCCTTATGATTGGAGTAAGGTAGGGTATATCTCGAATATCCTATTCTGCTATGACAGGGCAAGAGCTCATTCTGATGTGCGTTTAAAAGTGAAATAGTTAAATCAACTTATAAGAAGTGGTATGAAATGAATGAAAGACTTAGTTATCGTATACCTTATCCCCAGTATAAACTGACAGATATGTTGTAGGGATTATCCTCTGAGTATATCAGAAAGGTCCTAGATGTATTCTATCATCTTTTTCGGGATATGTCATGTTTTGTAGGGTGCATCTTATAAGTATCATTTATTTCTAGTTTGAAGGGGGTATTAGCTAGTTTGCTTGACATTTTCAAGTTTGGACTTAGTGGAAGTTTACTATGGTTTTGCACACACAGGGTGAGCATCTGATTTATTGAATATAATTTGTACTTGCTGAAGTGTCTATCTTCTCTCGAGCCTTTATTCTGCTTTGTTTTGCTCAGGACGAGCAAAAGCTAAGTGTGGGGGAGTTGTTAAGGGTGATTTTATATGATTTATATCGTTGTATTTTGTAACAATTCTCTCCATATTCGTATAATTTGCGTAGAAATTGAGTGTTTACTTGATTTATTGAGCAAATGAGATTTTAAACGGGTTAATCGCAAAATTGGTTAATTTATGTGTTTTATTGATGATTTTATGTTTATTTGGATGATATTACATTTTACGATATTTTGATTACCTTGTAGATGCACGATATTGGCTCAAAAGAGGATTAAAAGATGTCAAGGATCGAGTTTATATGAAGAAAAAGAGATAAAGGTGAAGTCGGTTGAAGATAAAAATGAGAAAATCGATTTTTGACAAAGTGAACGCACGTCCTAAGTTCCGTCCAGTGGACGGGCGTCTAAGCAAGCGGACGGGCGCCCAGAATAAGTGATTTGATTCAGATTTCTCCCAAATTTAGTGGACGAGCGTCCATTCTAAAGAAGGACGGGCGTCTGGACATGACTCGGCCCGATTCGAAGTTTGCACTGAAGGATGGACGGGCGTCCAGCATAGCGGACGAGCATCCGAACGCCGACTTAGCAGAACCGACTTGAAATTCTATAAATAGCTGCGGTTTTCTCCACATAAATCATCATACATTCAAACCCTAAACCCTAGGGGCGGCTTAGCTGCGTTTTTCCTTAGTTTATAAACAGTTTTTATTCAAATACTTTTTATGCACTTTTATTCAAACAAATTCGAGTTTCAAAGAGGATGTTGAGAGGCTAGACCTCCCTTGAACAAGTATTGTGAAGCCATCCGATCAACAATTCAGTTTCGTTTCTTGATTATCTTGTGAGTATTTTGTTCAAGTTGTATCTTTATTATTGTTTATCATTGTTTATTGCAATTATATCGATAGATTATTGCATGATTGATTGTTTGTTTGATTTGGATGAAAATCATAATTGAACCCCTAGAATCAATATAATAAAGATTAGATTTTTAACCTATAAAATAACGAGAGTTAATTAGGTTGAATTTCTAGATAACTAGATTGAGACTTACACCTTTGTTTTGAAAGTATTAATCTTTAAAATCGAGAGATAGAAGATTAAGAAACGAACTTTTCTAAGAAATTAGGAGTTCATACCTTCGATTAGGCGAATCACAACTTGGTTAAAAATCACGAGATAATTGAGATAGGAATTGATAGTTGTAGGATAGGTGGATCAATCGCTTGTTCGTTCGTAAAATATTGATTAAACCACTTGAATTCGAATTGCTTAGTAAAACTGCAATCTTTACTTCATAATAAACTTAGAATAGATTTAGTTTAGTTAATTTCGTTCGCAACCATATTTCCTGGCTTTAGATCTCAATCTTCTATCCAGTTATTTTTATTGTTAGTTTCATTCTTCGTTTTAGTTCTTCCCTGTTTTAATTTCACATCTTTTTAGTAGTAATCGTGACATAGTTAGGTTAGATAATAAAAACTAGTTTAAACAACCCCGATTCCCCGTAAGATCGACCCGGTATCAACCTCTTTACTACGATCCTTGCACTTGAGGTATATCGGATTTATAAATATTATTACTTGTTTATTTGCATTAGATAAATCCGTGACATCATTGAATCTTGATTACATTTGTTCAATGGTCTCATTTGGTTTCATTTTGAACTCCTGGAACTTCTTCTTTGCTACACTGATCTTGTTCTTTTTTATTGCATCAGTGCCTTCACAGATTAACTGTAACTTATCCTATAGTTCCTTTGCAGTCTTGCAATCTTTCACCTTCATATACATATTGCTATCCAAAGTTCTGTATATGATATCAATAGCAATATTGTTGAGATTTGCTCTTTTTCTATCTTCAGCAGTCCATTCCCTTTTTGGTTTTGGAATGTACTGTGTCTCATCTCCCACTGTTACTGACTTGGTAATTTCCAGTGGTCCATCTGTCAGCACATCCATCATTTCATCATGTGTTGCAGCTAGATAAGCCTGCATACGACGTTTATACTCATCAAAACGATCTAAAGAACACATCAACATTGTTCTAGCATACTGGTTGTTATCCATGATGCAAAGCTTTGAAAATCAGACTTGAAAAAGTTTTCAAAGTTTTCTAAGTACTGTATCTTGTTTGTACTCCTTCCACATCCAGCTCCTTCTTAGATGCCTTTTAAATAAATTATTTTGGTGTCCAATTTTTTTAATTTTTTTCCGCATACGATAAGAAATGTCTATTCTATAAATGGTGCATTTCTAAATCAAAACCATCCTCACAAAAACATACATTTTCTCCTTTTAGTGATATCTGAATATATATATGCATGTAAATGGTGCATTTCTAAACCATGCCATCCACACAAAAGCATTCATTTCCCATTAAGTGATATATATAAATACTTAAGGCGGAAGTATGGCCACGCATTCGTACGCTCTTCTCGTGATTATTTTCGTCATCTCAGGTGATCAGTGATTTCTCAAGTGGTATCTAGTTACCAGGGGCGCCCCTAAGGGAACGTCAAGGGGGCCATGGCCTTGAGCCCCCCCTCCCCCAAATCTATGAATTTAGGGGCGCGTGAAATTTTAACTCAATAGTGTATATATATATATTGAATTTTTGAAAATAAATAATGTATTGTTCTGATAGTAAGCGAATAAGATAATTTGAGAAGAACTGCGGGGTTCGATTCTTTAGAAAGCAACAACATATTTTTTTGGTTAACCATTTTTTTGAAGGACCTAAAATAATATTTAGCCCTGAGCCTAAATTTAGATCATAGGAACGCCCCTTCTAGTTACATATTGCACTTGTTCAAAAAAATGTTATTTAACTAGTTTGAAACCCGTGCATATCCTCATGAATTTACTTAGGAAAAAAAAAAAACTAATTATGACAAGTAAACCATCTAAAAAAAGATAAAAGAAACCATAGAGAGGCTGCAAGTCTCCTGTGAAAACAACTTCTCGCGACATCTTTGTACCCATTTCAGTGGTGTAATATTTACAGGTTTGGGGCGAGTCGTTTGGGTAATTGATCAAAAACATTTTCTAAGTGAACATATATTTTAATTACTTGATAGCATTAAAAATGATTAAAACATATATATACATAATGAATGCTTGTTGTTGCAGGATGTTGTAGTTGTGTTGTGGCAGGACGCGTAAGGCAAACAAATGGAGAGTTTGTAAAACCATTCCACAAGGCAATGGAACAAAATCTGAAGGGAATCAACCACGTCAGACTATCACTTCTTGGATCAAGAAAGGTTCCAAGCAAGGTTGCAGACTGTGGCACCTGGTACTGTGCACTTGTTGCGTCCTACAGGGATTATTCGGTATCTGACAGTTGTATTGAAGACGACACAGGCTGCGGACCTTGTAATACCGATACAAACACATGTACTGAACCACGGGCTCCCCCTCCTCCGTATTGTGGAACTATGCCATGCTATTTAGATGAAACCTGCTTTGACTGGGGTTGCGGAGAATGTGGTCACGATTATAATTGCACTTGATTTTAGCCACATAATTGTGAACAAGAGGTAACTCAAACAAAACATGATATGAGACTGTGTTAATGAATTCTGTTCTCCTAAGCTCCTCAGTGGATGACATTGTGGTCAAAACGGCTAAGTTCGCGCGATATCTAATAAATGGTATCATGAACTCATACCTCAGGGAATTATCAACTCTTTAGGCTTTTTTTCTTCCCTTCCTTTTCTCGGTGTATCAATGTTTCCTGCTTTTATTTACTATCTTTCTTAGATATATCGATGTATTGCCTGAGCTTTGTGCAATTTGATATTTACCCCGTAACTATAGTATGTACTTATGAAAGCCCATGTAATTAATAATAGTCCATCGTAATTGGAGTCTATACAATCAGCTGTATCCTTTCAATACGTACTGCTGGATATCTTGTATACTGTAATCCAGGATCCATTGTAAACTTTTAATACCTCAACATCCTATCAAGGGTTATCCAATGATCCTCACATGGATTAGTTGTGAACTTACTTAATTTATTTACAACACAAGCTAAGTCTGGTCTAGTACAATTTATTATTTACATTAGACTTTCAATTATTTTTGAGTATTCCAATTGCCTCACAGGTTCACCTCTATTTTTGACTAAGTGTTTACTTAAGTCAATTGAAGTTTTTACATGATTTTTGCCAAAAGCATTAAATCTTTTAAGAACAGACTCTAAAGAGTGAGACCGTGACAACATAAGTTCATCTGATGTTTTTGAGACTTTAATCCCAAAATAACATCAAAAACTCTCATATCCTTCGTCTTTAAACTCCTAGTCAACATTCTCTTAGTGTTTAAGATCATATCATGATCACTACCCATGATTAGCATGTCATCAATATACAAACATACTATCGCGTAAGCTTTAGGTGTTGTCTTGATGTAGGCACACTTATTACATTCATTGATTCTAAAGCCATTTTTTTATAATTGTTTTGCCAAATTTCAAATGCCATTGTTTTGGTGATTATTTAAGCCTATAGAGTGACTTCACAAGTTTACACATTTTCTTCTCATCAACAGGAAGCACAAACCCTTCAGGTTGTTCCATATAAATTTCTTCTTCCAACTCACCATTTATGAAAGTTGTTTCCACATCCATTTAATGGATTTCCATGTTAAACAATGCAACTATGACAATCAGAACTCATATAGACGTAGATCTCTCTTAACTGGTGAGTAGGTGATGTTGCGTAAAACACCAGGTTTGCGGTAACAGTGCTTATCTTGTGGATATAAGGCTGTGATGGGTGATTTCGACGGTCAGGACACGGTGGTGTTCAAGAACAGTGGTGGCGATTTAAATGTTTATGAAGAATCAGTGAATTTGTCAACAAATTGGCAAAGTTTCTGCTTGTAGTATATTATAGCTTAAAGCTTGAGAGATTGATCATCATTTTCTATTACAATGTGATCCCATATTTATAGGCTAAAAAGTAAGTCGGTCTACTGTTCACTGACAAGACAACTGAGAGTACATAGCTAAGTTAACTACGTATGCATTACAAGTGTCCTAGCCAGCTGTCACGATTGGCCAGCTGGATTGATAAGAACGACGGACAGCGGACAGCGATAGGCCGCGGCGAGTAACGACCATCAATCATTGGTAAGAATGACGAGCAGCGGACTCATTTGTGCCTTGACTGTATGGGTAGAAATCACATTGAGAAGATGGATCCGACATTGAACTGCTGGACAAGATCCGGCTTACGGTTGGCGGACAGGTCCCGGCTTGTAGCTAGCGGGTAAGAGATGGCTGTGACAGCGGTCAGTGGGCGCAGAAGCCCATTATCTATGTTGATGGGCCAAGATTGTAGGCCCAATATGGTTGAACAGGGCCCCATTCCAATCCGGGTATATCAATGGCCCCCTACTCTGTGCCTGGCGTGTCCGCCAAGGCGGAGAGTAGATTTTTTGAAGAAGAACTTTAGGTGAAGCTCCTTTGTAGTTGCACGTGACGGGGGATCGCCGATAATGCTCTATCGGGCTTGAATCAGTGTTGGTTAAAACCACTAGATATATGCTGTGCATTTGTAGCGGACAGGCTTGATCGCCGATAATGTTCTATCGGGCTTGAATCAGTGTTAGTATCGCGTAGCGAATTACCGATTATATGCTGTGCATTTGTAGCGGACAGGCTTGATCGCCGACAACGCTCTGTCGGGCTCATTTAAGTGATAACGTTCTATCAAAGGTGCTTTGTCAAGATAAGCCACAGCGGGCATTGATTGGTGTTAGCCGCTTGAAATAAGGTTGGGAGATAGTAACATGCTGAAGCCGCTTATTCGGCGGATAAGCTGATGGTCGTCGAAAGAGTTTTGAACGGTTGGAATGTACAAACGGATGTATCGGTACACGAAACGTCACATCAGTCACGTGTACTGACACGGCGCTTGGAAATGAACCGTCCCTTGCTCTGATTGGCGGAGAAAAATCGGTAACCGTTCCAGTCATCATTACATTTGAATTTCAGATCCCAAACGTCGTTCCCCCTCAATTCTCCCCCTATAAATGCAGGAGTCACCCCCAACTTCTCCACTTTTCCTTCTCTTTCTCTCTGATAAAAATCTCCGGTCGATTAAAGCAAGGAAATTCCGGCGATTGCAAGCAGGTTCCAGCGAGTGCTCGTTTCAGTCAAAGCTTAGCATTTCATCACCCCATTATCAATCAGGTATGAACTTTCACTCCTTTATTTGCTTTCTGGATTGATTTATGCTTTTCATTATCGTCTATTCTTGCTAGAGATATTAAAGATGCGATTTAGCCTCTGTGATTTTTCTTCACTTGTTTTCTGATGAACACCATGAGCCCAGCCTGAGTTTTTACGGTTTTATACCCATCTTTACCCAGAAATATCCCTGTATGCATGTATGCTTTGTTTGGTAGTGTTTGAATGTGTGTTTAGGGTTTTTCTGGGCTTTGAATTTGGGGTTTTTCTGGGAATTTTGGGGGTTTTTCTGGGAATTTTGGGGGTTTTGTTTGCTTAAGGAAGGTGTAAGGGCGAGGTGTCGGGGTGTGATTGCTTTCACCTCGGCCCGATTTCCATGTCCGGGTGATAATCTGATCCACCTTGCCCTTTTTTATTTTCCAGCATGTCTTCAGAACACACAGTCAGATGAAGAGGCTAGGGCCGCTGCGGGTTATGGGTCAGAGGAGGTGAGCATGGAGGATGCTAGCTCTAGCGGCGACGAGGAGGAGATGGAAGAAATTCCAAACCCTGGACCCGTTAACATAGAATCTGACCCGGAGGTATCAATTACTGGTGTGGGCGCTGCTGAGGTCGAGGTCGAAGACGACGATAATATAGTATTGAGCGGCCTTATTACCAGAATGGAGAAAGCAGTATACCCTGGAGCCGCCAAGCGTAGCGGCAAGCTCAAGGAAGCCGTGGAAGTCGCTGTGATACCGGAGAAACTTAAAAAATCTCCTAAAGTCGTCATTTCAAAAAAGAAGACCACAACCGCTGGTGAGCCCGAAAAGAAGAAGAGACCGCCCAAGAAAAGGTCTGTTGCTGTTGAGAATGAGCTCGCAGAGCAAAAGCGAGCGGATAGGGCTCTTATATCCCGATGGAAGGAGTTCAAAGATCGGGAAGACTATACTTTGGCCTTGGGGGCGTATGATGTTTCTGCGGACTATCGGTTTATCAGCATGGGTGCGACCAATGCATCGTGGGTTTGTGGTCGGGAACAGCAAGATTACCTGTGGTTGCACTATGATCATTTTGCAGCCGGACTCAGACCTCCCTTTGACCCATTCTTTGTTACATTTATGGAAGAGTTGAAGGTGATGCCTTGCGACCTGAGCTTGGGAGTTGTTCGCGTGGTCATGTCCTTCATTATAATCAGTAGGTTGAGCGGGCGTGAACCGTCGATGCCGGTGCTTTTATATTTTTATAGCTTTTCTCGGAAGGGCGGCGCTGGCCAAATCCAACCGCGTAATCGATCGAGTCATGGTCGGCCCCGTTTACTGTTCGATCTCCCTGATAAAGTGGCGGAATGGGACAAAAGATGCATGAAAGTGGAGTCCCGGATAGGCTGGCCGTTTGAGAAGCTAGCGGAGAATTCGGTCCAAACTGAGCACTTGAAAAAGATAAGAACTCAATTCGATGATGATGAGTTTATCTCCGAGCTGAAAGACGATCTGGGCTATACCAGCAAAAATGAGCCTCAAGCTAGGGCGTTTAACTGGAGATTGTTGCTAGACGTTGGCCAGCCCTATCTCAGACAGGCCGGACTTTCTGGAGCCGGCGTCGGCGAACCCTTAGTTGTAGTCGACCCGTTGCCTACTCATCCTGACTGGTATGGCGAGTGTCACCATGGCAGGTTCATGCCTTCTCAATGTGAAATCTGCGGCGGCTATCCTAATATGCGAGCACCGAGTAGGATTTTTACTTTTCATAGTATGTTTCTTTTCATATCTTCTGGTCGCTAATAAACATTTGTTCTTCGCAGGTACCATGGATAGATTAGTTCGACGCAGCCAGCTGACGAAGAAAAAGACCGTCGACGAGGTGAAGAGGGCTGCAGAGCTAAAGGGGATCAAAACACCCCTTCCTATGGTCGACTTACAGACGACGGCGGCCGGAGCTTCCGGATCTAAAGCCGTGAGATCAACCCAGCCGCTCTTAGTAGAGAAGACCGCGGCGAGCAAAACCATGAAGCAGACCACTCTGACAAAACCGCCTGCGGGTGATAAGAAGAAGAGGGCTGCTGTTGAAGAGATTGAGCCCGTGGGAGAAGATAGCGGCGCGCAGGAGGTCCCTCCTCTTAAAAAGTCCAGAACTGACAAAGGTAAAGAAACAATGGCTGATCAAGGCAAACCTGTGGCCGAGGAGGTGGCCTCTGTGGGCACGAAGACAATAGTGCCCTTTGCTGGAGTTCCTACTGGGCCTAGAGGTTGTCCCGCCGCCTGGTTGGATAAAGAGTTCATGCGGCAACAACCTCTTGACCTGCCCAAGGCGCGCACAATTTCAATGGGTATCGATGATGTGCCCCCTTTGAGGCATTTCAGATGGGGTATCCCTAATAACATCCAGCTGGAGATAGGCCGCGGGATAGCGGACAGGGTTGTCCTGGCGGATCAGACTGATCCCCGCCGTGCCTTTCTTGGGAGCATTGACGATTTGTGGGGCTTATACGGGGCCACGGTGAGCATGGTAAACTTCCTTTCTTGTTTTTGTTTCTCATTCTTTTTATTGTCGTTTTTCTCATGTCAATATTGACTCCGCTGTTTATTTCTCTTCCATTAGGTTGGCACTGGCTTGGCACAGTTCGTCAATGATTATAGAAACACCATAGCTGAGAGTGCCGATGTCAGAAAAGAGCTGGTCGAAAACCAGAAGGCTCTTGGCGCCGCAAATGCAGTATCTGCCGGTCTTCGTGGGCGATTAAACGCAGCTGAGGCGGAGAACGAGAAGCTGAGAGCACAGCTTGCTGAGGCTAACCAGATTAATGCAAAACTTATCGAGCAGAGCAAGTCCGTTGATCAAACTATGAAGGAAATGAAGCAGAAAGTATCGGAGGCTCAAGCTCATTGGGAGGCCGAGCAAGCAACGTCTGTGGACCTGTAGAAACAGCTTAAGGATCTGGGCTCAAGTGTTGAAGGTCGGATTAAGGCCGCTAATGATGATGGCTTTATGATGGGATACGACCAAGGGTTTTATCACATCGCGAGGTGTGTTCTGGCTCATGACGGTGGTACCCCCGATCTTGATGTCTTAGAGGAGTGGATTCTCACCCATCCCTTTTCTGATTTTCTGAGAGAGTTTCATGACCGCATACCTTTCTCTGATATTGAGCTTCAGCGCTATGTTCCAGAGTGCGATCCTGACTGGGTGGCCCCTGCTGTGATTGAGGCGAATCTGAGGGAGCGTGTTCGCTTGGCCACGAAGCGAGAGAGAGCCGCTTGAAGAAGGCGGGGTCGAGCAGCCTGGTGAGAAGTCGACAGAGCCTCATCGTGTCGGAGACCAATGCCGATCGATCTTTGCACCATTCTCTCCGTGAAGAGAATGTCCACAATGAAGAGATGCGGCCCGAGGGCTCTTAGATTTCTGGCTCTGTTTTGTAAAACATTATTCTGTGTTCGCATATGTATAACTCTTTTCCTTTTCCGCACTTTTTGTCCGCACATTTGTATCTGTAATAGCTAGTATGTACTTTGTCCAGCTTATAATTTTATTCACAAGTATGTTTCCTGCCCGTTTTTTATGTATGCTTGCTTTTTGCTCGAATTTATTGTCTAAATTGAGTCCGATGATAATAACATCCGTCCCCCTTGTTTTAGATAAGATTCTAGGTCGATCTTGTGCGGACTTCTGTATGAGATATGCCCCTCTTGAATCTTATCTAAAATAACTTGTTCGCTAGGGAGTTGTGGCCGCGTTAAATTTTCCCAAATATTGCCCCTATTTTAACAACTCTGAAGTCCAGCCGAAGTTTTGTTGAAAATTCTTCGAGCACAATTCTTTCTTACCCGTGCATACTTGTAATAATTTGCATATAAAAAAGAGAATGTAAAATCGGGCTTTATTAATTTCGACTCATCCCGCTAGATGAGTAAAGATTACAAGCAAAATAAGAAAGCCTAACCATTCACATAGTAAACGAGAGGATAGCCATATCCCTAGCCGATTTATTACATGTAGTACCTTTTGAGGTTGTCCGCATGCCAAGGTCTATTGAGCTCGTAGCCTTGATGATTTCTGTGGACATAAGTCCCTTTTTTGATCTCTCTCGCGACTTGATAAGGGCCTTCCCAATTTGCTGTTAGCTTCCCTTTATTAGGCTCCATACCCGTGGCCTTTCTGTTCCGAAGAACGAAATCCCCGACTTTAAATGAGTGGTCGCGGATTCGCTTGTCGTGTTGTTGTTTAGCGATTTGCTTGTAGTTCGCTAATCGATGATAAGTCGCTATTCTTTTTTCCTCCACTAGATCCAAGTCGATCTGTCTGTTTAAAAGATTATCCGCTGGGTCATACAATGCGACCCTGATGTTGGGTAGAGCCATTTCAACTGGAGTCATAGCCTCTGATCCATAGGTAAGAGCAAAAGGAGTTTCTCCTGTGGGTGTTTTGATAGTGGTGCGGAGTGCCCAAAGTATATCGGGTAACTCATCAACCCACCCTCCTGCTTTTACTTTGTCGTCCACGCTTTTCTTCAACATTTTGATAATTTGTTTGTTGCCGGCCTCAGCTTGGCCGTTTCCTTGAGGATAAGCTACCGATGACTGCCAGTGTTTGACTTTGAATTCGTTGCAAAGATCTGAGAAGTCCTTCCTAAATTGCGGGCCGTGATCCGATACTACTACCCGCAGGACGCCAAAACGTGAAAAAATCTGATCGTGTAAGAAGTATCCTGCTGCTTTTGCGGTTATCTTAACCATAGGTTTTGCCTCAATCCACTTTGTAAAATAATCCACGGCTACTATGATAACTTTGCATCCGCCTCTCCCTGGTGGAAAAGGTCCGATAAGGTCGAGTCCCCACATGTCGAAAGGCCAGGACGCGGTCACGATGCTTTGTTCGACAGACGGTATCCGGGGGATGTCCGCATGCTTTTGACACTCTGGACATTCTCTAACCAATTTTTCTGAATCTTTAAGAATTGTTGGCCAATAATACCCGGCAGTGATAACCTTCTGTGCCAAGGAGCGGCTAGCGGGGTGTCCCCCACACACTCCTTGGTGAAGTTCGATAAGGATTGTCTTGCTCTCCTCCTTTCGAACACATCGTAAAAGAGGCCTTATCGCGGATCTTCTGTAGAGTATTCCGTTATTTATAATATACCTTGCCGCTCTCTTCTTGAGTGCGCGGGCTTTGTCCGCCCCATCAGGTAACATGCCAGTTTCTATGTAAGCTTGGACCTCATCAATCCAACATGTAGTCGGCGCTGGTGTGTCGATTTCCATGATTTGTATTTCCTCTATGGCGGGTATGGCTAGATACTCAATCATTATTGAAGGATCTGCAATCTCTTCTTTGAGTGATAGCTTAGAGATAGTCTCGCTTCGCTCATTGTCCTCTCTTCACTCGATGAACTCGCAATAGTTGAAACCGCTTTTTAATCGTCGAACAATCTCACCATACATCTCAAGAATACCACAGTGCATGTCATAGTCCCCTGAGATTTGATTGACGATGAGTTGGGAATCACAAAATACTTCAACATTTTCCACTTTTAATTCTCGGGCAAGTTTGAGCCCGGCTATAACTGCTTCATACTCGGCTTGATTATTGGTGGCCGGAAATTCGAATCTCAAAGCTTTTTCGATTTCTTCCGTTGTTCCGGGCTCCATCAAGATTACTCCGGCCCCACAACCATTTCGATTAGATGCCCCATCCACATATAAATGCCAACATTGATTGGGCTTATTCCTGGCCGCAGCGGGATCCTGAGATAATGGCGAGTCTGGTTGTGGCGAGCTGAAACTTGTTTCTACAATAAAATCTGCTAATGCTTGACCCTTGATAGCTTTTCTGGGCTGATACTGTATGTCGAATTCAGTAATTTCGATGGCCCATCTGAGGAGTCGACCTGAAAGATCTGGTTTGTGTAGTATTTGGCGCATCGGACTATCCGTTAAGACAATAATCGTATGTGAAGTAAAGTAAGCCCTAAGTTTGCGGGCAGCAATGACAAGCGAGTAGGCTAATTTTTCAATATTAAAATAGCGACACTCCACCGGACTGAGAGCCTTGCTTACATAATAGACGGGATTTTGGAGGGTTCCGGCCTCCTTGACAAAAGCGGCGGCAACAACCCGGTCTGAAGCCGCTAAGTACAAAAACAAAACATCTCCCTCTACGGGGCTAACCAAAAGAGGTGGTTTTCCTAGATATTCCTTCAGAGCTTGGAATGCCTGCGAACAATCTGCGTTCCATGAGAAAGTTTTATCGCCTCTAAGAATCTTGAAGAAAGGAAGGCATTTCTCCGCTGATTTTGATATGAACCGACCCAACGCGATGATGCGGCCATTAAGCCTCTGAACTTCTTTGATAGTTGTAGGCTCTTGCATATCGATTAAAGCTTGAATCTTTTCTGGGTTAGCCTCGATGCCACGACGACTAACCATGAACCCCAAAAACTTGCCCGCCTGGACACCAAAAGTACATTTGGCCGGATTGAGCTTCATCGAGTGTTTTCTGACATTGTTGAAGGTTTCTTGAAGGTCAGCGGCGTGACCGTCCCCAGCGGACTTAACAACCATGTCGTCTATATAAGCTTCCATATTTCTCGCTTATCTCGTGAATCAAGACCAGCTTGACCATTCGATAGGTCGAACCCACATTCTTCAACCCAAATGGCATCATTTCATAATAAAATAGACCTCCAGTGACCGCTCAATGCCGTTTTCTCTTTGTCGGATTCAGCCATCCGCACTTGGTGATACCTGAATATGCATCCAAAAACTAAAAACTTCAAAGCCAGAAATAGAGTCGACTAACCGATCGATTCGTGGAAGCTGATAAGGATCCTTGGGACAAGCTTTGTTGATATCGGTGAAGTCGACGCACATCCTCCACTTGCCATTGTGCTTCTTTACCATAACCACATTTGCTAGCCAGGTCGGGTAGGCGAGCTCTTTTATTATCCCCGCTTGCAGGAGTTTTCCAACCTCTATTTTCACCGCCGCCTCCTTTTCAGCTGAAAATTGGCGCGCTCGCTGTTGTATTGGCTTGAAAGTAGAGTCGACGTTAAGATGATGAAGAGCGACGTCAATTTCGACTCCTCGCATGTCCGTGACAACCAGGCAAATGCGCTTTCGATTTTCTTTGAGTAATTGTACCAAATTTTCCTTTCAAAAGAACTCACCCGAGCCCCAATTTTGACTTTCTGATCGGGGTATTCATCGTTGATGATTACCTCTACTAACTCATCCTCTGTTGTAAAATCAGGCTCGTCCCTGACTTGCAATGTTTCGCACTCCACTTTAGCTGTCACATGTTCGGCAGCGACCCTGATCATGTCAATGTTTTCCATGTGCGGGGGCTGCTCAATCCGTGCTCTCTTGTTCCCTGTTCTCATTTCATGTATGTATGTTAGGACAGCTGTAGGTTCGCTGATCGACGTTCCGATCCTGTCCCCTACATAAAACTTTGCCCGTTGATGAGGAATGGAAGTTACCATTTAAAATTGTTTCAAGGCGGGTGTCCCAATTATCATGTTATAATTGGACTGAAGATCGACTACCAGAAATGTCACCTTTTCCGTGCGAAATGGCGCGTAATCTCCCATTTGTACATCTAAGTCGATGGCCCCCTTGACCTGTATTTTGTGATTTGTGAATCCCTCAAGGGTACCATTGTGCGGCCGCAGATTGGAGTCGCCAACCCTAATTCTTAAAGCGCTTGTAGTATAAGATGTCGCGGCAAGCTCTCAGATCAACCATCACTCTGTTGACACATGCCCGATTGATGACCACCGAGATGCATAAGCACATATCCTCGTGTTGATCGAAGTCACCGATTCACTTTGAGTAAAGGTCGAGGTTGCTCATTTCCACGCAAAACTATTGGCTTCTCCACATGTTTGTTGATGGAGCCGATGCGATTCTTAATCGATTGTTACTTGGGAGGAGGCTCAGCTTATCATTCTAATGTTCTGTCGAATCGAGCGAGTTTGTCGATTCCTCCTATTCGACCACCATTATCTAGTTTGAGGTGATCATGGTGTCCGCCGCTAGCAACTTCTCTCGCGCCGTTTAAACCGAATGCATTCATCGCAGTATGCCCTTTATCTCTGTGATAGCCGCAGATTTGGGACGCATCGCGCGGTATCTGTACCATCGGATATGGCTCGTATCTCGCCTCTTATTTCATTCAACACTTGGGAATAGGAAATTCTGAGCGGCGTGAAATGCTCTTCCTTAAATCTTTCCGGTTTCTTGATTTCCCGATCTGCCCCTCGGCGGGTATCTCTTGGCGGGCTACGCTCAGCCCTCTGTTTGCCTTTGTTGGACGAAGACGATCCTTCGTTTCCCGCAGTCGCAATGTACTTCCTGGTCGAACTCAACATCTCTTGTAGGTTCGCTGGTGGTGACAAAGTGAAATAAGATTTCAAATACCCCGGCTTCAACCCTGTTTCGAAGCTAGTCATGACGACGTTATCTGCTATGCCCCTGGTTAGCTCGTACACTTTATAAAATCGTTCATAATAGCTGCGGGTAGCCTCATTATCGCCCTGTCGGTCCTCATGCAGGTCGATGTGTGTCTTTTTAGGTCCTCCCACCGACCTAAATTCAGCTATAAATTTGTTGATCAAATCATCCCATGATAATATTGAACCGGGAGGAAGACTGCGGATCCAAGATACCGCCCTATCTTGCATTGATCCCACAAATGCTATACACCAAGCCTCGTCGCTAGAGGTACATAAACTGATTCGCTCTCTCGAAAGTCGTGACACCAATCCAGTGGATCTGTGGCTCCATGGTAGTTAATGAAATTGGGGTAGTGAGTCCCCCCTCTTGGTGCGGTTTTCAATATACTCGGATAGAGCACACTCGTTCCCCATGTCGGCACCACCTTAACACTCTTTGTACCCTTCTGCAGCTCCTCTATCTGTTTTTTCATGATGCCCATTTCCACCTGAGTTTGGGGAATTGGTGGGAACGCCATATGTCCTCCCTGATCTTGCGAGTCCCCATGTCCCTCTGTGCGAGTACGGACCTGTCTTGGATTCCTTGGTCGCCCTGGGGCTGCACCGCGGTCGTCGACCACGGGCCCCAACCGACCAAATGCTGATCTCATATCTCCCCTTGGATGTGACGTCGCATGGCTGCTTTCTTCCATTTCTGACTGTTGGGTTTGTATGGTTTTCGGAGGAATGAAAGTTGGTTGTAATTCTGTTTGTGCGGGTTGAGGGGGGTTGAATTTGCGGATAGGTTGGGGTGGTAATCCCTCAGCAATCAGTAATGCATTTCCCATTCGCATTTCCTCTACGTATTCCATATGTGCCTGTAGAGCTATTCTATAAGCATCTTGCTGTGGGGGAGCTCCCCCTGCCGAAATAGCCTCTTGTTCGTTATTTGGATTGGATGCCCCAATAATTCCCTTTCCTTTATTTTTCCTAACCGCCTCCTCATGTATTTCGCGGGCTTTAGCTCTTTCCCGTATGTATGCCCGCATGTCGGTTGTGAGGGCAGGGTTGACGTCTGCCCCATCTGACATAACCTTGCGGCCAGCCTCTCCCCGCAACGCGCTTGTTCCACGTGTCGGGCGTTGATTGAATGGTTTAGTCTGTTCCCGCAACGCGCTTGTTCCCCGACTCTGTTTAAAGATGCAGAAGCCTTTTGTAAAGGTTGTGATAGGTGCCAGAGAACTGGACGGCAGAGTAGTAGGATGGAAATGCCACTTAAGCCCATTCTTGAATGCGAAGTTTTCGATGTATGGGGCATAGATTTTATGGGACCCTTTCCATCCTCATGTGGTAATAAGTATATCCTCGTCTGTGTGGATTATGTTTCAAAGTGGGTCGAGGCCATAGCTACTCAAACTAATGATCATAAGGTTGTAAAGAAATTCCTGCAAAAGAATATCTTTACTAGATTTGGCTGTCCGAGAGCACTCATTAGTGATGAAGGTACTCACTTTTGCAATGCGCCGCTTGACAAGATCCTTGAGAAGTATGGTGTCAAACATAAGATTGGTACACCATATCATCCTCAAACCAGTGGCCAAGTCGAGGTAAGCAACCAGAGCTTGAAAAGAATTTTGGAGAAGACCGTGAACAATAATCGATCTAATTGGAGTCTTAAGTTTGGATGACGCGTTGTGGGCTTATCGTCTTGCATTTAAAACCCGATGGGCACGTCACCCTTCCAAATGGTCTATGGCAAAGCTTGTCATTTACCTGTCGAACTTGAACACAGAGCTTTACGGGCAATTAAATTCTTAAATTTCGATAGCCAACTCGCGTGGGGAGAAACGATTGTTACAATTGAACGAGCTCGACGAATTCGGACTCCGTGCGTCATTTAGAATGCTAAACTCAAAGAAGGAAAGAACGAAGATACTCCATGACGCTAAGATCAAGGACCGAGAATTCAAAGTTGGTGACATGGCTTTACTCTATAATACTAGACTTCACCTGCTTCCGGTAAACTCAAGTCTAGATGGTCCGTCCCTTTGAGATTCTCGAGGTTAATCCAAGTGGAGTAATTACTTTGAACGGGTATGGTAATCAAGCTTTTAAAGTGAATGGCCATCGACTTAAGAAATATTTTGGGCAACCAAAGGAAAAGCCTGAGATTCTTTATTTCCAAAGCGAGATGAGATGTGAGATGTCCCGATTTGTGAGGAGATTCCATCTTATTTCTTTGAGTCGATGATAGCGATGACGTTCCTATATCCACCCGTAAGGTACCTTCTCCTGAGACCACTGAGCAGGTTAGTACCCCTATGCCTATCGTGCGCAAGAACAAGAAGAAGAGAGTCAGTGTAGTTTGGAGAGAAAAGTTTAATGATCTTATAGCACACTTGACTTGTTGTTGTGGTGAAAATCATTTCCGCCCCAATATTTCTGATTCTGATACTGAGGTGGCGGCAGTTAAACCAAAGTGGCCCGATCCGGGTTGATCTTTTGGAATCTGTGTCAAGCTATTGACATTAAAAGAGCGCTCCTAGGAGGCAGCCTAGTTTTCTTTGTTCGTTTCCTTTTCTTAGGTTGTTTTGTTTTATTGTTTTAGAAATAATACTTTAGTTGATTTTGTGTTGATGGTTATTCCTCCTACATTCATTGTAAGTGTTTTGTGTTATGTGTTGCTCATATACCCCGTGTACCCCGAGATTATATGGTATGTCGAGTGTTGCAGATACTTTTGAGCAGGTTCACAAGCTTTTATGTCCAGTGTTGTCTATTCGAGTTGTTGCGGTACATTCATGCTCCGGCCTGACCTCTGCCAACTTTCATCCGACAACCACCGTTGAAACCAGCTAAGTTTTCTTTTTCTTTTATATTTGCACATTCTGAGGACATAATGTGATTTAAGTGTGGGGGGGTAAATTGGGTATGTTTTTATGCTATATCCTTTGAAATATGAGTGAATGTTGAATTTCTGCGAAATTTAAAATTTTTTGTGAGTCTCGAGCATATAATTGGAACTAGATGCTTGCTAGTTGTAGTTTTCTAACGATGATAGTATGTGACTTAGTGAGATAATTATAGCATGTTTTACTTTTATGGAGATAGTTTCGTTTTTTCACTCACGAGAGCCTTTGATTTTGAAGCATGACTTTTGAATTATATCCTTTCATTATTTTTAATGATTTATCTTAGGAAGGTCAGTATAGTTACACCTAAGTTAGACCGTGTACTGTGAATATCATAAAGTTTGAATGTGATAAGTGAGATGTAACTTATGACTTTGAAAAGTGAATAAATAAAGTGAGTGAGCAATTATTAATAAATACGTTTGTCGGAAGCTGGTTTATGATTTGAGTGCGGTAGGGTATACCTCGTATGTCCTATACCACTATGATGACCAAAAGCTCACGACAGTCAGGAGAAGCTACCTTATGATTTGAGTAGGTAGGGTGTTATCACGAAACATCCTATTCTACTATGATGGGTAAGAGCTCATTCTGATATGCGTCAAATTTGAAAATTTTGAAAAATGATGAGTTAAAATAAAGTAAAGTCTTTGTTATCATGGATCTTATACCCAGTAGAACCGCATGATATGCTGTAGGGATTATCCTACTGAGTGCGTGGGAAGGCTTTGAGTGGAGCTGTTACTATTTGTACCTAGGATAGTCATTGGAATTTCTGAGAGGATATTTCTTTGAAAGGCTTGCTAGATTGAGAAGGGCTTGTCACACTCACACCGGATCTATCTCTTTGTTGGTATCATTTGCTATAGTTGTTGTATCTTTTGTTACGTGAGTTAGAGATCTATGTGGATTATTTATAAAGTTGAGCTATAGTTTTGATTGTTTTGTCCGAGGACGTACAAAAAGCTAAGTGTGGGGGTGTTGTTAAGGCCATATTTATATGATTATTAAAGGTATATTTTATTATTATTTTCCCCACATTTGCGTAATTTACATGAGAATTAAGGGTTTAAGTGTAATTATTTAATAAAGATGATTTTAAGAGGGTTGTATGCAAAATTGATGATTTTAAGTGTTGATTTAATGGAATTATTATTATTTGGATTTTATTACATTTTTGCATTGTTTATTTATCATGTAGGTGTTGATTTTCGTGCATATAAAGAGGATAAATGAAGCTCAAGTCGAATTATTCAAGATAGAGTTGGAATTGGCTTGAAGAAATTGGATAAAGATGAAGAAATCCGACCCTCAGCACCTTGGACGAGCGTCCGAATCCCGTCCATTCTAGACGGGCGTTTGATAAAGTGAACGAGCGTCCAGCATCGTATTTTACATTCAGAGAGTTTGGACGCGGCATGGACGGACGTCTAGAGCAAAGTCAAGATCCACTGGACGGGCGTCCACGAGACCGACGGGCGCCCATAGCCGACTTACTTCCAAATTGACTTAAAACTCTATAAAAGCACCGCATTATGAAGCCTAGAACCCGAATCTTTTACACACTATTTACTCATATACACATAGTCGCGCGCCTAGAACCCTAAGGAGCCGTTTTTACACAGAGATGCAAATCTCCCCTTCAACAATCGTGTTCATCATGATTGTTGGCTAAACATCCTGCAGTGAGTCGACAGAGGAAGCCTATCAACAACACAAACCAACTAGAGAGTTCGATGCTTATGTTTAGTGAGTTTATTTCATAGTTTTTCATTACTTTGGATCTGTTTTGTATTGCTTAAGTTTTATTGAATTAAGATTTGATGAAACGATTTATGTTTAATTTATGCTTGAATAAATTTATGAAAGTATGTTTATTTAAGTTCTCTTTCATTCAAAGTAATGCATCTAATTGTGTTTTAAGAGATTATGCATGATTAGTTGAGTAAGAGTTTGGAAACGATCTCGTGATCCTGTTTTGATTGCATGTTTAGTTTACTTGAAAAAGATAAACGAAACCCTAGAATTTGATTGAAGATATTTAATTGAATTCGTGAATAAATCACTACTAAAAACTATGTCTTTTTAATCACCATCTAGTTGGGATTGTTGGTTGATAGGTGGAATCTAGTCGCCTTCTTTGTGTTTTCCTCACCGCTTGAATTAAATCGTTTAGATTAAGTTTAGTTTAAGTTTTAGTTTTATAAACCCTAGTTTCTCGCTGTTCTTCCGCAATTTTCGCTTGATTCATAATCGACGCCGTCCGCAATATGCGCATCCCATCCATTAGGTTTAGTTTTGAGAGGCTCGTTCACTTTAGTGAACGCTCGTCTGGCTTTCTGTTTTCTTATTTTTCTTGCTTGTTTTTACTCTTGTTTTAGTTTTAATTCTTAGGTTTAGGTTTTAGTTAGTTTCAGCCTTAGTTTAGTAGTTTAGATAGATAATTGTGACGTAATCGTTAGAATAATTGTTCCTTGAATCCGATAAACATTCCACTCCCTTAGGACGACCCGTAAACACCCTATACTACGATCCTTATACTTGGGGTGTTTCGGTATTATAAATTATAAAACTAGTTTTTACCGAACAAGTTTTTGGCGCCGTTGCCGGGAGTCGGTAACGGTTGTCGGATTCTATTTAGGACAATTTTCTCGAGTCAAAAGGATCGCTTTTAGCACGCAGAGTATTTTGGCCGTAATTTTCGCTCGAGTGTCCGTTTGGAACGCAGGACCCCAATTCGAAAGCTCGTTCCGGCGCCGACGACGTGGTGAACGGCCATAGGCCGTTCAGTGCGTTTTCGAGGTCAAAATCCACTGTTTTCCTTCCTTTTTGCCCTAGAAGATTTCAACACGTTTTTTTTACCGTCTTTAGTGTTTTTCTTGTTTTTAAACTTTTCATAGGTAGGTTTCTTTTCCAGCTTCGTTTAATTTTAGGATTACATTTATTATCGCTTTATTTTATTTGATTTTCTTTCAATTATTTTCCTTACTTTTTTTTTATATATAGCTTAGATCTGTTTCCGTAATTATAGATTTGTTTGATTTTATTTCCATAAGTCTTTTCTGCTTTTATTTTTTTTTACCTCGTTTCAATTTACGTAACCTTAGTTTTTAGGTTTTCGATTCAACGAGCAGGCTTCAACAACTTGAACGCCCGTCCACCTCAATTCGTCCTCTCGAACGAACGTTCATTCAATCAACGAAGTTCGATTCGAACGAACGCCCACTAACACTGGACGCCGATTGATCTGCTCAATCATCACTTCTTTTCTTTCTTCTCTTTTCTTCTCTTTTCTTTTCTTCCTCTAAACCATCTAATCTTTTCTAAACCTGTTCTAATCAACCCCAAAGGGTTGATTTCTTCCTTTTCCTTTCTTCTGGTTTATGCAAACGAAGTAAGAAGGGACTTCGATCTTTGATCCTGAGCCTCGAACGATCTATCCTTAGAAGAAGGCTTCTCCTGATTTGGACAAAATGGCGGATCAAGATCCACCAATTCCGAACCCCGATCCCCAAGCTCGGCTTAAATTTACTCCTTCAACAAATGCAAGCTCTGCAAAGAATAGCAGAATCGACAAGAAGTCGGCATAAATCAACAACTTCAACAATTCCGCCAAAACCAGCTTAATCAGTTGAACCAGGACCCCTACACTCCATATCTAAACCAAGATTTTCTCGAGGGACATAGACCTATTCGTCCTCCCGACATGGGAGGAGCGAACTTTGATCTAAAGAACGGAGTAGTTGCTCTAGTTCAGAATAGCTCTTTCCATGGTACTGCTCAAGAAGATCCACACGACTTCTTATCCACATTCGTACAAATCTGTGAAGCAGGCCATTATCCCGGTGTTGATTCTGAGATAGTAAAGTTGAAGCTGTTTCCTTTTGCTTTAAAAGGTGAAGCAAGCAGATGGTTTAAGTCGTTAGCACATCATTCCCTCCATACATGGAATGATGTCAAAAGAGCCTTCGCTCTTAAGTGGGTTTCACCAGGCAAGATTATGAAGATGAAACGGGAAATAGCTACGTTTGAGCAGTTGGAGGATGAGACTGTTGGCAAAGCTTGGGAGAGATTAAATCTGTTGATGAGGAAGTGCCCCAATCACGGATATGATAGACATGAGTTGTTGGAACTATTTTACGAGGAGTCTCTCAACCTAATAGAGACTATCTTGACTCCACACTCATGGATCCTTCTTAGGGGAGGTGATGAGATCGCCACAGAGTGGTGAGACCATCGCCAAGAACAATATGTGGTCGACTCTAAGAAGACCAATATTGTTAAGAAAGAAGGTACGCAAGCACCCGATACACAAATCGTTGGTTGCTCGGATGGAATTGATAAGCAAGCGACTAGCCAATCTTCGACGCACCTTTTCGATCCGGGAATGCAGTAGAACCGAGATGACGGAAGAAGTAAATTTAATGGATAATCAAAACCAACCCTTCCAAACTTCAATCAAAGCCGAACTACTCAGATTTCAAAGACAAAACTTCAATCAAGCCAAGTTACCACCTGGACCTTCAAATTCGAATTCTTTCAACTCGAACTATCAAAGGCCGCCTCGTAACTCCCAAAGGCCTCAAGGTGGTTGGAATCAAACTCGTAACAATAATCATACCACCTCATGTGTCCTCAACACAAATTCGATGAGCCGGTAGACATGGTGAAGACTCGCCTACTAGTGTTAAAGCAATTGAGAGACAAGTTGGTCGATGGCGCACCAGCCAAGCAGCGCGGACCTCACGGTAAACTTCCGAGTTATACCGAGAGAAATCCGAAAGTCGATGTGAATGTTTGCACCGCCATTACACCTCGGTGGGAGTATGGGCAAGAAGAGGAGTTGAACGGGCAACTTTGAGAAGTGGTAAGAAGGCTGGGCCCGGCAAGGTGTCGGGAAACGAGTAGCCCCTCCTGACGCCATAAGTTCAGGAGGGGGAAATCAGAAATCACATGCCGAAGAAAGCAACGATGAGGAGGAGCTCAGTGACAATTCTTCGGAAGGCGACAATGATTCTGATGAAGAGGAAAGGAAGGAGAGTCAGGGGGCGGTACCCCTGACTAAGAAAAAGGAAGAAAAGTTTGTGAGATGGAAGGATAAGGAAGATGAGGCGATAAAGAATCAAGCTACAAGGGATGATAAAGCCCTTCCTTATCCACCGAAGAGCAAGGAGAGAGCCCTCGCCAAAGACAAGCAGTATGATGGGGTGAGGAGGATACTTAGGGACACTAAAGTGAGTATGCCCTTAGCTGAGGTATTGTCTGAAATGCCTAAATGTACTAAGTATCTTAAAGAATTCTGTGGGAGCAAGAGAAAGCTTCTGTGGGGTGGTGAAGAAGTGTTTCGAGAAGATTGCGCGATGGTTTCACGTAAAATTGTCATTGTTTAGGTGACCCCTGGCGCACCTTCAATCTCTGTGAGATCGAAGGCCATTTATTCAAAATGTCTTATGCGACTCGGGGCCTCCATCAATGTGATGCCATTAAATGTATGCAAGAAGCTCGGGTTAGATAAAGGATGCGAGAACGCCCCATTTCTCTTCGGATGGTAGACAAATCTAGTCAATCTCACAGCCGGTTGTGTAGCTAATGTTCTCCTTCAAATTGAACATTTAGTCTTCCCTACCGACCGGGTTATTCTAGACTATCCACCTGATAAGGAGATGCCTCTAATTCTAGGCCGAACCTTTTAGACACTTCTAACGCTCTCATCGACTTCGCAGCGACGATCACACTCTTAGAGTCGATGACACATCCGTCACCTTCACACGAGGGACACATCCCGAAAGAGCCGTAATTGATGAAATATCGTTCGTCGAAGCCATATATGAGGACGGAGGAGATGCCTATTATGAGGATGCAATGGAGCTTACAGAGATAGGTGTTTTTGAAGTCATGGACATTGAGGATCCGGGCCGATCATGCGGACCATCTTCTAATTCATTTCCACCGTAGGCATTGTCGAGTCATCTTCACTCACACATACCGAGCCTCGTTATTGAGCTAGAAGCATGGAGATGCCCAAATGACAAACGATGATTTCAAAGAATCGAGTCGGAAGACTTCATCCCTGGTGAAGAAGAAGCTCGATGGGTAGTTGGGACGAGGTAGAGTTTTGGAGAGAAGCTACTCATTGGGAAGTAGATGATTGGGAAGAGCCGCGTAGAGCTTAAAGATGAAGAGTTAAGAAAAATGATCGATCACAAGAAAAAGGAAGCAAGTGTTGATCGGAGGATTCCGATGGATGATTTGATCCAATGACCTTTCGGGGTTGAGCCTCGGGAAGATGAGTTATTCTTTAGTCAACCACTCCAAGCTCATAAAGAGAAAGGTGGCCCGTTAAAGTCTAGTATTGAGCAACCACCTACTGATTTAGAGCTTAAACCGCTTCCAAAACACCTTAAGTATATCTTTCTTAAGGATGGAGATAAATTGCCTTTGATCATTTCTTCAAACTCGACCTGAGCAAGAAGCACAAATGATAGAAGTGCTTAAGAAAAACATCCTCGCGTTCGGTTGGCAAGTGGGTGATATCCGAGGATCACCCGCACATATGCATGCATAAAATCCGAACGGAGGAAGGAGCTAAAAAGGTAAGACAACCTCAGCGAAGGCTGAATCCGCATATGCAAGAGGTTGTCAAGAAGGAGGTTATAAAGTGGCTTGACATGGGAATCATCTATGCAATCGCCGATAATGAGTGGGTTAGCCCTACTCAAGTTGTGCCAAAGAAGGGGAATCACAGGTTGAAAAGAATGAAAAAGGGGAGGAAGTTGCCCTACGCCTCGTGGATCGGGTACAGAGTCTCAGATCGACTATCGTAGATCGAATGAGGTTACCGCCAGGACCACTTTCCCTACCCTTCATTGACCAAATTATTGAAAGACCGAGTGGTCACAAGTATTATTGTTTTCGATGGATACTCGTTTACTTCCAGGATAGCCATTGATCCTAATGACCAAGAGAAGACAACGCTTACGTGTCCATCTGGTACTTTTGCTTTTCGTAGAATGCCATTCGGCCTATGCAACGCGCCCGCGACTTTTCAACGGTGCATGTTGGCCATTTTTTATGGACTTGTTGAGCAATGCATGGAAGTCTTCATGGATGATTTCTCAGTCTACGGCGATAGCTTTGATGAAATTTTAAAGAATCTAGATATGGTACTCCAACGTTGTGTTGAGAAAAATCTGGTGCTTAACTGGGAGAAATGCCATTTTCTAGTAGATGAAGGAATAGTTTTGGGACACAAGGTGTCCAATGATGGTATTCAAGTTGATAAGGCTAAGGTTGAAGCCATTGAAAAGATGACGTACCCAAAAACAGTGAAAGAGGTACGAGGTTTTCTAGGACACGTTGGCTTCTACCGGCGTTTCATTAGAGACTTTTCTACGATTGCCAAGCCTTTATCAAATCTCTTGAAAGAAGATGTCGATTTCTTGTTCGATGCGAAGTGCAAAGAAGCTTTCAATTGTCTGAAAGACAAGCTTATCAGTGCCCCTATTTTAGTTGCACCTGACTGGACCAAGCCTTTCGAGTTGATGTGCGATGCCTCTAATTACGCCGTAGGCGCAGTTTTAGGTCAAAGAGTTGATAAAAGGTTCAGGCCCATTTATTATGCGAGCCGTACCTTGAACCCGGCTCAATGCAATTATACCACAACTGAGAAGGAATTCTTAGCCGTCGTTTTTGCCATTGACAAGTTTAGAAGCTATCTTCTAGGGTCTCAAGTTGTTGTTTGGACCGATCATGCAGCTTTACGCTACCTTATGGATAAAGCAGATGCCAAACCAAGGTTACTTAGATGGATTTTAATTCTACAAGAGTTTGACCTTGTGATTAAAGATAAGAAAGGTAGTGAGAATATTGTGGTGATCATTTATCTCGCTTAGTAAATGAGGGTGCGTAAAATCACAATGATATAGGCATTGATTTTCCAACCGAGCAATTGATGAAGCTTGAAACGGTTAGGCCGTGGTATGTCGACTACGCCAACTATTTAGCGAGTGGTCATTTAGAGGATATGACGTATCGTGGAGAAGAAAAGTTCTTTCGATCTTAAATATCTCGTATGGGAAGATCCTTATTTGTTCGAGTCCAGAAAGACGGGTTGCTTCAAGGTGTGTTCGAACACGAGCAATGGGATATTTTGGAGCAATGCCATAAATGGTCCTACCGAGGTCACTATGGAACACCGAAGACGGTTGCAAAGATTCTTCAAGCTGGATTCTACTGGCCGACTCTGTTTAAAGATGCAGAAGCCTTTTGTAAAGGTTGTGATAGGTGCCAGAGAACTGGACGGCAGAGTAGTAGGATGGAAATGCCACTTAAGCCCATTCTTGAATGCGAAGTTTTCGATGTATGGGGCATAGATTTTATGGGACCCTTTCCATCCTCATGTGGTAATAAGTATATCCTCGTCTGTGTGGATTATGTTTCAAAGTGGGTCGAGGCCATAGCTACTCAAACTAATGATCATAAGGTTGTAAAGAAATTCCTGCAAAAGAATATCTTTACTAGATTTGGCTGTCCGAGAGCACTCATTAGTGATGAAGGTACTCACTTTTGCAATGCGCCGCTTGACAAGATCCTTGAGAAGTATGGTGTCA
This sequence comes from Gentiana macrophylla, assembly GCA_026214975.1. NCBI lineage: Eukaryota > Viridiplantae > Streptophyta > Magnoliopsida > Gentianales > Gentianaceae > Gentiana > Gentiana macrophylla. The sequence goes on from CM047811.1 coordinate 84,803,802, forward strand.
AACATAAGATTGGTACACCATATCATCCTCAAACCAAAGGGCCAAGTCGAGGTAAGCAACCAGAGCTTGAAAAGAATTTTGGAGAAGACCGTGAACAATAATCGATCTAATTGGAGTCTTAAGTTTGGATGACGCGTTGTGGGCTTATCGTCTTGCATTTAAAACCCGATGGGCACGTCACCCTTCCAAATGGTCTATGGCAAAGCTTGTCATTTACCTGTCGAACTTGAACACAGAGCTTTCTGGGCAATTAAATTCTTAAATTTCGATAGCCAACTCTGTGGGGAGAAACGATTGTTACAATTGAACGAGCTCGACGAATTCAGACTCCGTGCGTACGAGAATGCTAAACTCAGCAAGGAAAGAACGAAGATACTCCATGACGCTAAGATCAAGGACCGAGAATTCAAAGTTGGTGACATGGCTTTACTTCATAATACTAGACTTCACTGTTTCGGGTAAACTCAAGTCTAGATGGTCCAGTCCCTTTGAGATTCTCGAGGTTAATCCAAGTGGAGTAATTACTTTGAACGGGTATGGTAATCAAGCTTTTAAAGTGAATGGCCATCGACTTAAGAAATATTTTGGGCAACCAAAGGAAAAGCCTGAGATTCTTTATTTCCAAAGCAGAGATGAGAGTACAGATGTCCTGATTTGTGAGGAGATTCCATCTTATTTCTTTGAGTCAGATGACGATGACGTTCCTATATCCACCCGTAAGGTACCTTCTCCTGAGACCACTGAGCAGGTTAGTACCCCTATGCCTATCGTGCGCAAGAACAAGAAGAAGAGAGTCAGTGTAGTTTGGAGAGAAAAGTTTAATGATCTTATAGCACACTTGACTTGTTGTTGTGGTGAAAATCATTTCCGCCCCAATATTTCCGATTACGATCATCGAGGTGGCGGCGCTAAACCAAAGTGGCCCGATCCGGGTTGATCTTTTGGAATCATGTCAAGCTATTGACATTAAAAGAGCGCTCTAGGAGCGAGCCTAGTTTTCTTTGTTCGTTTCCTTTTCTTAGGTTGTTTTGTTTTATTGTTTTAGAAATAATACTTTAGTTGATTTTGTGTTGATGGTTATTCCTCCTACATTCATTGTAAGTGTTTTGTGTTATGTGTTGCTCATATACCCCGTGTACCCGAGATTATATGGTATGTCGAGTGTTGCGAGATACTTTTGAGCAGTTCACAAGCTTTTATGTCCAAAGTGTTGTCTATTCGAGTTGTTGCGGTACATTCATGCTCCGCCTGACTCTCCGCCAACTTTCATCCGACAACCACCGTTGAAACCAAATAAGTTTTCTTTTTCTTTTATATTTGCACATTCTCGAGGACATAATGTGATTTAAGTGTGGGGGTAAATTGGGTATGTTTTTATGCTATATCCTTTGAAATATGAGTGAATGTTGAATTTCTCAAATTTAAAATTTTTGTGAGTCTCGAGCATATAATTGGAACTAGATGCTTGCTAGTTGTAGTTTTCTAACGATGATAGTATGTGACTTAGTGAGATAATTATAGCATGTTTTACTTTTATGGAGATAGTTTCGCGTTTTTCACTCACGAGAGCCTTTGATTTTGAAGCATGACTTTTGAATTATATCCTTTCATTATTTTTAATGATTTATCTTAGGAAGGTCGGTATAGTTACACCTAAGTTAGACCGTGTCTTTGTGAATATCATAAAGTTTGAATGTGATAAGTGAGATGTAACTTATGACTTTGAAAAGTGAATAAATAAAGTGAGTGAGCAATTATTAATAAATACGTTTGTCGGAAGCTGGTTTATGATTTGAGTGCGGTAGGGTATACCTCGTATGTCCTATACCACTATGATGACCAAAAGCTCACGACAGTCAGGAGAAGCTACCTTATGATTTGAGTAGGTAGGGTGTTATCACGAAACATCCTATTCTACTATGATGGGTAAGAGCTCATTCTGATATGCGTCAAATTTGAAAATTTTGAAAAATGATGAGTTAAAATAAAGTAAAGTCTTTGTTATCATGGATCTTATACCCAGTAGAACCGCATGATATGCTGTAGGGATTATCCTACTGAGTGCGTGGGAAGGCTTTGAGTGGAGCTGTTACTATTTGTACCTAGGATAGTCATTGGAATTTCTGAGAGGATATTTCTTTGAAAGGCTTGCTAGATTGAGAAGGGGCTTGTCACACTCACACCGGATCTATCTCTTTGTTGGTATCATTTGCTATAGTTGTTGTATCTTTTGTTACGTGAGTTAGAGATCTATGTGGATTATTTATAAAGTTGAGCTATAGTTTTGATTGTTTTGTCCGAGGACGTACAAAAAGCTAAGTGTGGGGGTGTTGTTAAGGCCATATTTATATGATTATTAAAGGTATATTTTATTATTATTTTCCCCACATTTGCGTAATTTACATAAGAATTAAGGGTTTAAGTGTAATTATTTAATAAAGATGATTTTAAGAGGGTTGTATGCAAAATTGATGATTTTAAGTGTTGATTTAATGGAATTATTATTATTTGGATTTTATTACATTTTTGCATTGTTTATTTATCATGTAGGTGTTGATTTTCGTGCATATAAAGAGGATAAATGAAGCTCAAGTCGAATTATTCAAGATAGAGTTGGAATTGGCTTGAAGAAATTGGATAAAGATGAAGAAATCCGACCCTCAGCACCTTGGACGAGCGTCCGAATCCCGTCCATTCTAGACGGGCGTTTGATAAAGTGAACGAGCGTCCAGCATCGTATTTTACATTCAGAGAGTTTGGACGCGGCATGGACGGACGTCTAGAGCAAAGTCAAGATCCACCGACGGGGCGCCCACGAGACCGACGGGCGCCCATAGCCGACTTACTTCGGCCGACTTAAAACTCTATAAAAGCACCGCGACATATGAAGCCCTAGAACCCGAATCTTTTACACACTATTTACTCATATACACATAGTCTGCGCCTAGAACCCTAAGGAGCCGTTTTTACACAGAGATGCAAATCTCCCTTCAACAATCGTGTTCATCATGATTGTTGGCTAAACATCTGCGGTGAGTCGACGAGAGGAAGCCTATCAACAACACAAACCAACTAGAGAGTTCGATGCTTATGTTTAGTGAGTTTATTTCATAGTTTTTCATTACTTTGGATCTGTTTTGTATTGTTTAAGTTTTATTGAATTAAGATTTGATGAAACGATCTATGTTTAATTTATGCTTGAATAAATTTATGAAAGTATGTTTATTTAAGTTCTCTTTTATTCAAAGTAATGCATCTAATTGTGTTGTAAGAGATTAGACATGATTAGTTGAGTAAGAGTTTGGAAACAATCTCGTGATCCTGTTTTGATTGCATGTTTAGTTTATTTGAAAAGATAAACGAAACCCTAGAATTTGATTGAAGATATTTAATTGAATTCGTGAATAAATCACTACTAAAAACTATGTCTTTTTAATCACCATCTAGTTGGGATTGTTGGTTGATAGGTGGAACCTAGTCGCCTTCTTTGTGTTTTCCTCACCGCTTGAATTAAATCGCTTAGATTAAGTTTAGTTTAAGTTTTAGTTTTATAAACCCTAGTTTCCTCGTTGTTCTTCGCAATTTTTTTACTTCATTCATAATCGACGACGCCGTCCGCAATAGCGAGCGCCCGTCCATTAGGTTTAGTTTTAGACGCTCGTTCACTTTAGTGAACGCTCGTCTGGCTTTCTGTTTTCTTATTTTTCTTGCTTGTTTTTACTCTTGTTTTAGTTTTAATTCTTAGGTTTAGGTTTTAGTTAGTTTCAGCCTTAGTTTAGTAGTTTAGATAGATAATTGTGACGTAATCGTTAGAATAATTGTTCCTTGAATCCGATAAACATTCCACTCCCTTAGGACGACCCGTAAACACCCTATACTACGATCCTTATACTTGGGGTGTTTCGGTATTATAAATTATAAAACTAGTTTTTACCGAACAACAGTGGTGGCGATTTAAATGTTTATGAAGAATCAGTGAATTTGTCAACAAATTGGCAGAGTTTCTGCTTGTAGTATATTATAGCTTAAAGCTTGAGAGATTGATCATCATTTTCTATTACAATGTGATCCCATATTTATAGGCTAAAAAGTAAGTCGGTCTCATGCTCACCGACAAGACAACCGAGAGTACATAGCTAAGTTAACTACGTATGCATTACAAGTGTCTGGCCACCGTCACGAATGGCCACCGGATTGATAAACGAACGACGACGATGATATATAGGCAGCGCGAGTAACGACCATCAATCATTGGTAAGAATGACGAGCAGCGGACTCATTTGTGCCTTGACCGTATGGGTAGAAATCACATTGAGAAGATGGATCCGACATTGAATCGGCGGACAAGATCCGCTTACGGTTGGCGGATGAGTCCCGGCTTGTAGCTAAGCGGGTAAGAGATGGTCGCGGATAATGGTCGTCATGGCGCGCAGGAAGCCCATTATCTATGTTGATGGGCCAAGATTGTAGGCCCAATATGGTTGAACAGGGCCCCATTCCAATCCGGGTATATCAGTAGGTATCAAAGAAATCCTGACCTTCACTTTGTCTGTGTCCTTTGGCTACTAACCTGGCTTTATATTTATAAATGGATCGTTTTCAACTTCTTCTTGAAAATCCACTTACATCCAAGTGGTTTATCTCCGGGTGGAACATTAATCAACTCTCAAGTGTGTTTTTGCAAGATGGATTCTAATTCATTGTTAATAGCCTCTTTCCAGAATGGCGCTTCTAGAGCACACATAACCTAAGCATATGGCAATGGATCATCCTCAACCATGTAGGTAAAGAAATCAGGACCAAAAGATGTAGAATTCCTTGTTCTCTTACTTCAAGAGTTACTCCGTTTCCTGATGTTCATTTGATATTTCATCAGACGTTCTTTTAGAACTTGAACTTCATTCTCCTTGTCTTTGCAAAGAAAGATCTCCTCAATAAATACAACATCCATTGATTCAATAATTGTATTTTCATGAACATCAAGAATGTATGATTTATGAACCGGAAACCGATAAGTACTACTGTTGTTTGCTTACCCAATAAAGATGCAATAAATTGTTTTAGGCCCTATTTTTACCTGTTAAGGTTTAGGTATTTCTATCTTTGCTAAACACCGACACACTTTTAGAATTTTGAAGTTAGGCTTGTCACACCTTCACAATTCTTATGGTGTCTCATCCATTTTCTTGGATGGTATTTGATACAGAATGAATTTAGCCGAGATGATCGCCTCCCCCCACAAGTTTTGGGGAAAACTCGAACTAATCAACATAGATTACATCATTTCGTTTAGTGTTATGTTTTTCCGTTCAGCAGCACCATTGGATTGTGGTGAATATGGTGCAGTTGTTTGATGAATAATTCCGTATTCTGAACAAAATTCATCAAAATGTGCATCATATTATCTACCTCTATCACTATGAAGTAGTGCAGCCTCTAACCTAAGCTGGAGGTCAGCGGTTCGATTCCCGTAATGGGGTTGATTTCCGATTGATAACACCCTTCAGTGCAGAGGTTTCAAAGGCAGCCCATGTTGGAGCTACTAGGTTACCTGATTAACCTCTCCTCACTTTCCTGTGGGATCGGGGGTGAGGGGACCCTTAATGGTAGGGTTTACCATTTTAGTTTGCTAAATTGATTTTAAACTTCGTTATTGTAATGGTTATAACCATCGATAGCCTCATCTTTACTACGCAACAAGTATGCATAACGGAATCTTGTGTTATCATCGTTAAAAGTAATAAAATACTTTTTACCGCCTCTGGTTTGCACAAATTTTAAATCACAAATATCCGTGTGAATTTCATTAAATATTTCAACACTTGGAAATAGTAATTTTGTCATTATTGCTTCAATACACGTATGACAATTTTTTATCATCAAATTGTAGTTTAGGAAACAAATCTAAGTTCATTAATTTACGAACAGAATTATAATTTGCATCCTCTAATCTACAATGCCATAAAGATGAAGACTCATGCAAGTAAGCAGAAGTAGTAGCATCCTCATTACCAACATTCACAGAGTGTACCGAATTCGGCACTACAGCCTTAGGTACCACAATTAAAACGTTTAATTTAACATGCCATCCACCGAATAGCCCCTTCCCACAAATAGTCCATTTTTACACAACGAAAAAATTTCAAGATTCAAAAGCAAGTTTAAAGTCATTGTTAACAAGAAGAGAACCATACACCAAGTTCTTGCGAATATACGGAACATATAGCTCATTGTTCAATGTCAAGTGCTTCTCGCAAGTCATCTTCAAAAGAACTTTTCATTGGCCTTCCACCTTTGAGGTTTTTGAATTGCCTATGAATAGTTGTTCCCCATCCATGACCTTATAGTTAGAAAACATTGCCTTAACGGCGCAAACAAGGCACGTAGACCATGTGTCGACAACCATTCATATGGATTTCAAATGGCGGTGCATTCAGATACAACTGTCAACAGGTTCATCTCACCGCGCATCAGTCACGGTCTCAGCAGCATTGACTTGAGCATTTTTCCTTGGATTTCGCTATTCAGCCCTCCTGTGTCCCGGCTTGCCACAATTGGAAAAAATTCCTTTGAAGCACTTGTCTTCTACAAAATTATTTTGTCCTTTGGGGCTTGCCTCTAAGTGTCACACTACTTTTTATATAGTAGTTCCACTTGAGCCATTTTGTCTCTGTGTGACAAAAGTTTCCTTTACAATTACCCACATATTTCACACTACCATTAGACATTAATTTCTCATTCACCCTGATATCGGAATCGAGTAATTCAAAATCCTAACCTCAACTACTATAAATCTGTTTTTAGCTCCCGGTAATTCATACTGTAACCCATTCAAATTGATCTACAAGTTGATTGTTCATGTGACGCCTCGTTCCTGGACACCGAGTCCTTATCCAGAAAGAACGCCCGGCACATATATTTTTATAAATACACAAGAAATATATTCATAAGCCTGTGTAACAATATAATCAGAGTAAAGTGTAAATTAAAACTTAATAAACGACTCGGGAATGTCAAATGACACAAAACGGATCACTAGTTCCACTTCACGTCTAAGAAAACCATAAGACATAAAAATTTAGGAACTCGGAATTTTCCCAATAATTCGAAAACAATAAATCACGAAAAACAATCACCAACTTATCGGTTCTGAATACCGTCTAGGCAGTGTCCTATCTTTTCACGATTTTCCAAATTTTCGAATATTAAAATTCTTTATATGTAGCCACTACATTAACAAGATCCCCGTAGGATTTAAGATCCAGATATCCAGATAAAATTCCGTTTGCTCAATTACATAAATTAATTACGTGTTCATACATGCCTAATTAATGCCAAAATTAATTATCAACATGTATGCATATGATAGGAGTGGAATTCTTGAATATGATGAATGACATGTTATGATATTGTTATATCACATAAATAATAACTAAAGAAAATAAATGCAAAAAAGTAAACCAGTGAGATGGACCGTTGGTACCCCCGTATATAATCTATTAAAAAAGAAAGATCCTACACCCAATCTAACGGTTTACTAATTAACTACAGAAGCCGTTTCTATATAAATTAATCGATCAGAATCTTTATCAAGTTGATTTGTAGTCTAGTTGGTTCACGTGTCTTCCTTCATCCTACAGGTCTCAAGTTCTAATCTCATGAACTCCATATTCTTTATTCCCTGAAATTATACTTCCAGATTTTTCGAAAATATTTGAATAAAAACGCATCAAGGGTGTTTCAAACTATTGACGTCTGGATCTTTTGTTGCGTTGCTGAACCACCGCACCACCAACTTCTATGTAGATTGATGCCTCAGAGAATGAATATAGTTGCAGATCCGAAAACTGACTACTTTTCTTCGAAATTAAATCAAAAGGTTACATAATTCCATATACACAGAAAACGGATTTACAACAGATCTATCGGGTAAAAAATACTAACCCCAATCCATCTCATCAACCACGCATATATATAAAATGATTATATATTAAAAGATGCAACTTTTATACAATTCCACACCTTATCAATTAATTATGCAATCAAAATCGCTTCAACTTGGCTCTGCTACCACATGCTGGATATACAGGAACCCGAATCAGTATCCGAAACACGGAAAAACCTGAACACAGAAAATTTCATGTGCTCGATTATTCGGGAGGGGGTCTCGATTAATTTGCGTATTTTTCCGTTCTTTTTCCTGATTGTCAGATCTGATTCACATCTCCAATCGAGACGTTCGATCATGCACAGCGGAAATGAATTAAATCGTATTCTATTTTACCCCGATATGATTTGCATGATTAATTAATATAATCTACAAGAAGGTATGTAGAATTACCCAACCGAAGAGAAGATGTGATCTTCTGAGTTGTATCTCCAAGCGACGACTGGTGGACGTCGATTCTGCATTCGAACCTCCTCGAATATGCTCAAAGAAAAACTCCAGTTTTTCTTCCTCCGATGGCTAGGACGAGAAACTAATTTTTCTCTCCTTTTTTCTTCTAATGTGGCGCAGAAGAATTCTGTTCATTGTGTTGGGAGGAACTCTTTTTATATAGGAAAATATCCAAGCAACTGAGAGTTATCCCCTTCACAAGTCAATTATCTTTTTCCCAAAGAAATATATTTTTTTTGTTGAAACATAACATATTATTAACATAGCCAACGTGGCATCCAGAAAATGAAAGATACTGCGTTACACAACAGGTAATTGAAACAACTACTTAATCTAGCCAACATGCAAGAAACAGAGAAAAAATAATCAATCTACTGGTATATGTCCCACGCAAGCCTGAGATTGCAGGCTCTTTCGATCACATTGTTTAATAAGACGACGTTCCTTATCATTGTTATGAATCACCTTGTTTCGCCAATCCCAGATACCATAGACTACCTCTCGCCAAAAATACTTCCAATTAGGGGTCCCAAAAGTGTGTCGATTTCCTTTCTTAAGGTTCAGGATGATCCACTATTCTGGTGTTGTAACCGCAATAAAGCTATTCCAACATTCTCTTGCCAAGGTTTGAGTCCAAACATCGCTGGCCCATCTACAGTCACGAACAGAATGGAGAGTTGATTCAACTCCACATGGCGTCTAGTTAGATTTTCAGCAACCATTAGACCCCCGTGCATCATAGTCCATAAAAGAAAATTACCCCTCAATGGTCCTTTCATACTCCAGATCAAATCCCACGCCTCAGAAGCAGATTCGCCTTCTTCTATTGGAACTTGGTGAATATACCCGGATGCCACCGTATAGGACCCTTTCAGATCATGTTTCCAGGCTACCGTATCATTGTCCAACCTGAAACCCTGTCAAATGGCTCCGTAGGCCTTACAAATACCTCTCCAAATCGGGAAGCAGCCAGCCTTTGGTGTGCTCGAAAGATCCTTGTACTTATGAGACAGTACTTGAACCCACAACACATTTTTTTGGTGATAAGGCTCCACACCAACTTACCAAGCATTGCTAGGTTCATCTGACTTAGGAATCTGAAGGTCTACAAATATTATGCCACACAACCGTGTGCAGCTTACGACCATCTTCGTTGTCACCCCAGAAGAAGTCCCTGCAAATCCTTTCGAGCTGTGAACTAATTCCCATAGGTAGCTTTACCGTGTTCATTAGATAATAGGGTTGGGTAGTGACCGAGCTTTTAATCATAACACTTTTAACTGCTTTCAAGAGAATTTTTTACTTTCAATTCGCCAACTTCTTCTTAGTCTTATCAATCAAGGTCGAAAAATGATTAAGTTTCACCCTACCTTGGATTAACGGAACTCCGAGGTAGGTGCCTAGGTCATACGCATGTTGCATTCCAAGGTTGTCCGAGAGATTTTTTTCATGTCATTACCGACATTTCTTGAAGTGCAAAAATTTGACTTCAATAAGTTGATTTTTTGACCCGAACAGAGGCGGAAATGATTGAGAATATTATCCATTACCCGCGCTTGAATAACAGTGGCCTCACCAAACAATAGAAGATCATCCGCGAAGAAGATATGTGATATTGGAGGACCATTTTTTGATACCCTGATTGGCTTCCATGTACCCTAGTTTACTGCTTGGACAATTTTCATACTTAGTACCTCCATACAAATAACGAACAAATACGGTGCAATTGGGTCACCTTGACGGATACCTTTACTAGGAGAAAAAAATTCAAGCTTCTCCCCATTCCATAGTACGGAAAACCTAGAATATTGAATGCAATACATAAGAAGGTTGGTCAACTCATTCTTAAGGCCGATGGTATCCAGAATATTTCTCAAAAAATTCCAATCAACCAGATCATAAGCTTTTTCTAAGTCCACTTTGATAATCATATAGTCTTTCTTGCCGGTTCTTGTATGTAGAAAATGCAATGTTTCTTGTGCTAAAATAATATTTTGGGCACTACCGCGATCCTGGCTAAAAGCACTTTGTGAAGTATGAATAAGCTTACCAATGATGTTCTTAAAGCAATTGCCCAAGATCTTGGTGATGGTTTTAGTTATCACATTGGCCAGCGCAATTGGACGGAATTGGGACGGATATTCCGGGCACTCCACCTTCGGGATAAGAGAGATTAGGACCTCGTTCATGCGACCAGGAAAAGAATAAGTATCAAACATGGATTTAATAAAGTGAACCACTGACGGGCCAACAATGCTCCAACAACGCTTGAAAAAAATGGGTGGAAGGCTGTCCGGACCCGCGGCTTTATAAGTACCATATCAAAAATTGAGTCCTCAATTTTTTTCTCTCAGACAGCTCTATTTATAAAATCCCGATCCGTTTCATCTAATTGGGTAAACTCAAAATGGCAGCGGCATGTATGAGGGCTAGGTTCCTCTGCATAAAGGTCAACAAAAAACTTCCTTACCATCGTTTTTATTTCGTCTTCATCTGTGCTCCACGAGCCATCATCACGTTTCAAGGTGCAGATAATGGTGCGTTGTTTCTTTTTCACTCCCGTAAGGTGATAGAAATGTGTGTTCCGTTCTCCCTCCGTAATCCACTGCAATCGAGATTTTTTGTGCCAAAAAACTTCCTATTGCAGTAAGATATCCTCGTATTCATGTATTATGTCTTTTTCCAGCTTAGAGAGAAATTGAGAGGGGTGGTTAATTAGCTAAAGATTTTTGAAAGCCTTCTAACCTTCTGAAACATTTATCCTTTCTAAAGAAGATATTCTGAAAGACGTTTATATTCCAAACCATGGCTTTTTGCATAAAAGTGTTAATTGTCTTCTCAATATGGGCCGGTTGTTGTTACCAATTGTCTTCCATGAACTGTTTAAACCCCAAGTGCTCCAGCCAAGCATTTAAAAAACGAGGAGATGTAGGGCCTCGCTTTCTGTGATCACCACTAAACAGTTGCAGAAGTAAGGGACTATGATCATAATGCATTCTTGGAAGATGTAAAAGGGATACATCCCGAAAAAGAGTCAACCACTGTGACGAGCACCATACTTGATCTAATCGTTCCATAATATGTACGCCTTTAAAAAGAGGGCCATTCCATATGAATCTTGGTCCTTGAAAATCAACACCAAGCAGTTCATAGTTTTGGATCATTTCCCACATTGAAATCATGTTGCTGCCCCTCACCAGTCTACCACCTCTCTTATCAGCCTGATCAATAACTTGATTAGAGTCACCCATAAGGTACCAAGGGTGTTTAATAATACTTGACAGCCGTCTCAAGTACTGCCAGCATTCTGCACGAACATAGGGGGTCGGGGAGGCATAAATTACAGACAAAACCCAAGAAATGTTGTTCTCTTTCCAGATAGCAAGATTTAGGCATTGCGAAATACACGAAAGATATTTGACAGAGATTTCTGAGTCATTCCAGAAGCACCATATACCACATGCGTACCCACAAGCTTCTACACAAAAAACTTTATTAAAACGGGAGTTGTTCAAAATATACCACGCTTTCTCACTCGGTGCACGTGTCTCCAATAAAGAAAGGATATTTTGGGGTTGTGAACCTGCAAATAGTCCTTTAAAAATCTCAAAAAATCTGCCGAGCCAACACCCCGGCAATTCCACGTCAACATACGCATTAAATCATTTCAGGATGGTGGTTGTGGTCTTTAGTGACCACCATATCTACGTCTTCAGGGGGTTCATCTGTGAGTTGCCAAGTTATATTTCCTTTCCTAGTATGCGTACCTTGAATGGAATTATCCGCACAGCTTCTTATATCTGGAGGTTTGGATTTCAAGTTCATATCCCCATTGCCCAATGTAGTTTGGTTCCCACCCATTAGAGAGTTGGATGGAGCAATTCCCCCTCTGTTTGTGTGTTGTTTCAGACTTTTGTCTTGGCCATTTGAGATATCATTGAGTGGTACATTCGGTCCCTTGCCTGCACCTTGACTACCCGTAGTTGAAGCCGTTCTTTTTGCTGGATTGTTGATTGTCTTACCACTAAGACTTGGTTCCTTCCGTTTGCCTGCCTCCGTTTGAGTTCTCTGATGTGTTGTCTTCTCATTTACTGTAGTTCATTGTGCCTATTACTTGTTTTATTTGCCTGCTTTTTACCCCCATTTGGTCCACCATTTGCCGGAGCCGATTCTTTTGAAAGCAAGGATATTTTGGATGCCTTTGCTCCACTAGCAGCATCCTCCATTTGTTTTTGCAATAGTTGTACTTCATCAAGCATATCCTCATCCCCATGGGCTTCCACTTGTTCTTCCTCTGCCAATATATCAAAGCGCGATCCAGAATGGCCCTTATTTTCCATGAATAATATATAATCACCATAAATGAGATAATCACTAGAAAATCAATATCTTAATTTATTCATTAATTATTAAAAAAATAAATAATTAATTTCACATGTGATATAATTCAGGAAATTTTCTTTTCCTAATTTTCTACACATGTGGCGCCATTATTGTGCCGTGGAATAATACAAAATGTCTTTTCTATTTTTCCTATTATTTACCGAATAAATAATATTTTCCATATTTATTAAATAGACCAACTATTTAATTTATTCTCAAGGTTCCATAATACGAGAATTCACTCGTATTTTAGGAGCCAACACAAGGACCATGGACCTATAACTAGTAGCTACAACAAATTGAATAAACCATTCATCGAACAAAATATTTCTACTCAACTTATTATTTCCGGAATTACGCCACCATAAATCCAACATTGAACTCTATCGATTATAGATGTAATTTATTCTCAATTTGTCGAGTCAATAAATGTCTATTGATATAATCATTACATATAGAATAACCCTCCATAGACTATCCGTAATGAAGCGGGAATGTTTCCGTAAACCTTCTTCATTGCATCTTATCCTTATTTACCACTAACCCACTAGTGATCAATTAGTTCATAACCAATATGAACTCCGCAGATCGATCTGTTTCTAGGATTAACAAATAAGGGGATTGTCTTTCTACTTCCTGCAGGAATGAATGGATTCCGTATCTGTAAGACACATTCTCAGCTACTCATTCCCGATAGTGCCAAAGTGAAAGTGATTCGGACTGCGCCTCTTAGCAATCCTTAACGAAAACATCAAACCCTATCTTGAAACAAGCGGGAGTTTACAATCACTTCAGGATTAAGGTTAATCCATTTATGATCATCTAGTGATTTAATAAGATTTCCCAATCACGGAATTATATGAGAAAAGCAAATTAAATCGGTCCAGTCCTATATGACAACATCATATATAAATGTCCCACTTAGATAACCAATATCGATGGTCCGGATAAGACGGTCACACCATAAGTGTTCTGGGCGCATTAATGGTGGTTTAAGCAGTAGACCACATACTTTGATTAAGTTCACAACGGACTAACAGTTCAAGTGTATTGCCATAAACTTAATCGTCACGTGTGACACACACTAAGTTATATGTCCACATATAATACAACTTGGGGTTTTCAGTAGTGTATTACTTATGAGCACGAAGCACATAATAAGATGAGAATAAATATGTCATTTATTAGTTATATAAATTGTCTTTCGGGCACTACTTCCAACAATCTCCCACTTGCCCATAAGGACAAACAACAATTGTCTTTCGAGCACTACATCCTACACCCTTAGCCATGGGGCGATCATGCGGTAGTGATTGAGTGTGATGCTGAAGCATGCGTAGGATTCATGTTGCTCGCCCGGAAATCGCGTATCCTATGAATAGGAGTAAATATCCGAAAGGGCCTTATTATAAGGATTATCTTACTTTCTCTAATCTTTGCAAAGTGGAAATAAATGAGTTATTTCAAGAGAGCATGATATCCAGATTATAAGATACGGTCGTTGATGTTTGACACCGACGTACGACTGTATGGATATTGTAACAGTTATAGGATTCTATTACACGGTAACCGTTTCACATGAAAGATAGTAGTCATTGCATTTGACTCTTCTGTTGATTGGGGGCACTACTACAAAATAGGATATAGGTCACACTTAAGATAAGATAACAATCACAGTTTCAATAAAACCGAGACAACGAAAATATATATATCACCCTTACAACTTTCTATCACACTTATTGAAAAACTGAGATAAGTTATATTAATCAATCTCATTTTTAAAGTGTGACTTAATTGATATGATTTTTCTGTCACAGTTATTGGAAAACCAAGATAAATTATTTCAATCAATCTTATTTTTAAACTGTGATTGAATTGATATGATATTTCTGTCATATTTTCTAAAAAGCGAGATAAATTATATCAATCAAACTCACAAACAGTGACAGAATTGATATGATATTTTTGTCACAGTTATTCAAAAAACGAGATAAATTATACCGATCAATCACACTTTTAATCTGTGACTAAATTGGTCACGGTATTGAAAAAGTGAGATAAATTATATTAATTAATCTTATTTTTAAACTGTGACTGAATTAATGATATTTTTGTCACAACTAAAGAAAAAGTGAGACAAATTATATCCACTAATAAGAAAAGAGACATAGATCACACTTATCCAAAGATAAGGATCACACTTTTAAAAAACCGAGACAAGTAAAATGTATTTATCACACTTAACTTTTTTTATCATAGTTATTAGGTGTGAAAAAAAAATGATCACACTTTTTTAGGTGTGACTGAAACAATAATAGATCTCGGCTTTTAAGTGTGATAACAACTACTAAAATAGATCACAGTTTTTAAATGTGTTGAAATTATAATCGATCTCAGTTTTTAAGTGTGATAACAACTATAATAGATCACGATTTTTAAGTGTGATAACAGCTAAAATAAATCACAGTTTTTAAATGTGTTGAATTATAATAGATCTCGGTTTTTAAGTATGATAACAACTAAAATAAATCACAGTTTTTATTATCACGGTTTTTAAGAAAACTGAGACAAGAACATCAACCAATCACGGTTTTTAACTATGATTAAAATAATACGATATTTTATAATGATATTTTAGATTAGTGTGGTCAAAAATGATAATAAAGTAGGCATCGGCCCAGCGGTAATTAGTGTGGTTCCTTAATCCAGAGTATCCAGGTTCGAGTCCCGGTGGCAACAAAAAATATGTGTGCGTTTATTTTGTTTTCGAAAAAAAAGAATGATCACACTTTTTTAGGTGTGATTGAAATTATATGATATCTCGGTTTTTAAGTGTGATAACAACTACTAAAATAGATCACAGTTTTTAAATGTGTTGAAATTATAATAGATCACACTTTTTTACGTGTGATTGATATTATAATATATCTCGGTTTTTAAGTGTGATAACAACTACTAAAATAGATCACAGTTTTTAAATGTGTTGAAATTATAATAGATCTTGGTTTTTAAGAGTGATAACAACTATAATAGATCACGGTTTTTAAGTGTGATAACAACTAATATAGATCACAGTTTTTAAATGTGTTGAAATTATAGTAGATCTCGGTTTTTAAGTGTGATAACAACTAAAATATATCATAATTTTTATTATCACGGTTTCTAGAAAAAATGAGACAAAAACATCAATCAATCACAGTTTTTGATTGTGATTAAAATAATATGGTATTTTATAATGAGATCTTAGTTAAGTGTGGTCGAAAATTAGAAGAAAGAAAGCATCGGTCTAGTGGTAATAAGTGTGGCTCGTTAATCCGGAGTATCCGGGTTCGAGTCCCAACAAAGACAAAAAAAAGTATGTGTGCTTATATATTGTTTTTGAAAGAAAAAAAAACACTTTTATTGGTGTGATTTAAATTATAATAGATCACGGTTTTTAACTGTGATAACAACTAAAATAGATCACAGTTTTTAAATGTGTTTTAATTGTAATAGATCTCGGTTTTTAAGTGTGATACAACTATAATAGATCACGATTTTTAACTATGATAACAACTATAATAGATCACAATTTTTTAAATATGATGAAATTATAATAGATTACGGTTTTTAAGTGTGATACCAACTATAATCGAACACGAGTTTTAAGTGTGATAACTATTATAATAGATCACAGTTTGTAACTGTGATTGAGTTAAAGTACTTTATGTCACATCTCAATATGCCACACTTTGGAAGCTGTGACTAATCTAAATATATCACACTTAAAAACCGTGATCTTTATGCTTTTTTTGTAGTAGTGGGGTCACGATGTGTTGCAAGACGCTGTTTCGTGATCGTTAGGTATGAAGGGTATTCTAGTAAAATGTACTTTGTGCCTACGGCCAACATATTCGGAAGTCTATCGGGTCATACATATAAGAACTTAGGCGGATTAAATTGTGTGTAGCGATAACCAAATAAGGGAGGTTTTATCTCGACTATAAAGTGTTATGGTGATAAATTAATATTGTTGTATTTATTTATTGTGAATAAATTAAATACAAGATATTAATTATGTTGGTTATTTATATATACATATTGTTGGTCCCTTGAAAAGGCTTTGGTTAAGTTTAGAGGGGGGGGGGGGTGAATAAACTTAAGACTTAAAACTTTTGGAGTTAACAAACTCAGCAAGGTCAGTAGCCTGCTGACTGCTCCGTAGTCTGCTGATCACTCAGTAGTCTGCCGACTATTGAACTTACTAACTTTGTTGCAGCGGAATATATTCAAATTAAGCCTTATTACTTGTTGATTAAATAGATGATACTAAGTATTAGATACTCACTAGTGTAAGTGTGTGTAGCCCAGTTGCTAGTTTCAGTAGGTTGATGTGGACCGTAAACTAAATGCAGAAATTAAATGCAGAGAGTAAGTAGGCAGTTTTTATAGTGGTTCCGGGTGGTGTAATCATGTACATCCACTCTTCTCCTGTGATGTTGGAGGAAATCCACTAGAGATCTTTGAAGTTCCAGTTATAAAAATCCCTAAGTTGTTTGTCATTTACCAATAACTATGGCTTCACAACCTGAATATTTGAAACAGGTAGGATTGTTGTTTCAAATTATTCCACTGGTCCTTGAAGGGTAGGATTGCCTCTTCACCAGCTCCACCACAAACAACAGTTCTTGACACCTAAGTGCTTCTCTGTCTTCAGCAGGTTTCTTTGTAAAAGAAAGTTTGAATCAAGTGAATGATTCAACAGTCAGCAGCTTGATCAGGATGAAATGATCAGCAGCTTGAAGTCTTCAAGTGTGTAAACTTGATGTAGCTTGATTGCAGGTTACACTTGAAGAGTTTTCTAGATCAGTAGCTTTAAGCTCAGTGATGTCAGCAGGGTGATTTCTTGATAAGAAATTTGATAGCTTTAGATAGATTATATATTTTACATCATTTTTCATCACTTGAATCTGAATCAAGAGTCTTCTATTTATAGTTGAGAATCCTTTGACTTATGTTTGAAATTCAAACATAGCCGTTTCAGATTTTTCCTCATTCTGACTTGCATTCTGTCCCTTCACATAGTACTGACACTGTCAGACTACATTTTGATAGTTTCCAGTCTGTCCACCATTTGACTTGTGTCCACTGGTTAATCCTTTGAATCTTCCCAACGTTCGTTTAATCTTAGCCATTGATTTTTTGACAATATCAAGGCTTGTGATCCATCCTTATCCTTGTAATCTTCCAATGTAATCTTTGAATAAATCGAGATTTATACTCAGCAGATACCTGTGTATATTGGTCTGCTGATGTACATGTCAGTTAGTTGTCTTGAGTCTGCTGTGTTTTCAAAACACTTCAGCTGACTTCTTTTAATCTAACTTTTTATTGTTAAGTTAAAGTTCACCATTTTATTCATAACTAAGTTCCAGTCTCCACTAATCATGTGGAACTTAGAGTTTGTACACAATGTATATATAATCAGTTTAGGTCATCACAGACTTCCCTAAATTCTGAGTCCATATCCTTGACTTTAATTACTAAGTTTGATCCCTTAGCCATCAACAAATGAGTTTGAACCCTCAGCCTACAATCTTCAGCAGGTCCCTAACTAGTCTCCTGACCTAGTTACCTTACTGACCTAGACAGGTCTGCTGACAAAGTCAGTTGACCTAATTACAACGTTTGTTTGATCAAACCTATACAAAGATCAAACTCTAATAAGCCTATACACTTGATCTAGACATCTTTTGCCTTTTCTCTATAACAACTAGTCTCAAGCACTCATCATTAAAACTTGAAATAAGTCCAACACATATTTTATGTATATATATATATATATATATATATATATATATATATATATATATATATATATATATATATATATATATGTATGTATGTATGTATATATGATATACATGTATTTTGCCAATTAATTAATCATAGTGTTATATTAATTAATTAAGAATATTCCGGATGCCAATTTATGGCTATACGGGGCGCATATTGATGTGTATATGATACACATGAATTTTTTAAATTAATTAATAGTATTATCAAATATTTATATATAGATTTACACATAAGTGCAAATTGATTTATTGTAATATATTAAAGATATATTCAATATATAAGATATTGTCAATATATCTTGGAAATATATTAATATAAGATATTAGATATTGATTAGATAAATCAATCAAAGATATTTTCCTTATTTTACTAGTAAAAGGTTTTCTATCTCTTTACTCTACTCATAAGCTTTTCCCATTGGGAATGGGACACACTGGGGCGTCACGCACCTTATATAAGAAAGAGGTTGGCTAGATCTTTTGTACATCACAATTAAAAGAGTTTGAAACTACTAGAATAACAGAGAGCTACCCAGAGAGAGTTTTGCGAGAGAGAAAAAAATGTCGGCCTAGCAATCGAGTTTTTCAAGTAGCAATCCAATAGGGGATTCCGGCGGATTGTTCGTGTGGGTCAACGGTAGAGGCCGAACACTTGGGCGGCTTCGTGCAGAAACTACAACCGTAGATAAAGCGATGATCTATTTTAGATCATCCAAGGTATATTTTACGTCTACTTCTTTTATGCTTGTTGCTTAAACGAAGTTGATCCTGGTTAAAAAAGAAATAAATTTTAAATTCCGCTGTGTTCTCACGTAGATTTCCTAACAACAAGAGTGTTCATATCTGTGGAAGTCAGTTGGTGAAGTGAAGCTGAGATCCTACTGTGTCAGCAGACTACTCAGTCTCCTGAATTTGTGAATGGTACTGGGTTCTAAAATCTGGTCTGCTGATTACAAGTTTGGGAAGGTCAGCTGAGCTAAGTTTTGTGTGGTGGATAACAATTGAAGCTTCGTCTAAAACCAGTGCTGCATCTGGGAGTATTGAGAAACATGTGGAGCATCAGTTGGAGTCAGTTGAGATGCAACACTCAGCTGATCCAAGTCAGGACTCATCTGATCTGGTTGGTGAACCAGAGCTAAATCCAAGCCAGTCAGCTGAGCAAATGTCAGCTTGCGTCAAGCAGATTTTGGTCAGCAAAGTATAACTGTTAGTAGAGCTAGATGATCAAATGTTGGGTACCTCCTAAGAGGTATAGATTTGATGATATGGTTGGATATGCACTTCGAGTTGCAGAAGAAGTTGATTGTTTTGAACCTTATACTTACAGTGAACCCATGACATGTTCTGAAGCATCTCAATTGATGGCTTCCGTGGGAGATAAAATGGAGTCATTACTAAAAAATTCGACTTGAGATCTAAATAAACATCCAGCTGATAAGAGAGTTGTTACTTTCAAGTGGATCTTCAAGAAAAAAGATGGAATGTCTGAGGCGGAAGGGGTAAAGTATAAGGCACGTTTGGTTGCAATAGGGTTAAGTCAGAAAGAAGAGGTGGACTTTGATGATATGTTCTCACAAGTAGTCAGACATACTTCAATCAAAAAGTTACTAGCAATGGTCGCGCAGCAGGATCTTCAACTTGAGCAGTTTGATGTGAAGACAACCTTTCTACACGGAGAGGTAGAAAAAGAGATATACATGACTCAGCAAGAGGGATTCCAAGTTCATAGCAAGGAAGGTTTTGTGTGCATGTTGAAGAGGTTCCTGTATGGACTGAAGCAAGCTCTTAGGCAGTGGTATAAAAGGTTTGACAGCGACATGATCCGACTAGTTTATAGCATAAGTCCTTATGACTACTGTGTTTACAACAGTCTACTAAGAGATGGTTTATACATCTATCTTGTTTTATATGTGGATGACATGCTGATAGCTGCAAGAAAAAAGTATGATGTTCAGAATCTGAAAAACTTTCTTAGTGCAGAATTTGAAATGAAAGATTTGGGGGCAGCAAAAAATATTTTAGGGATGGAGATCTGGAGCTATACAAGTCAAAAGAAGCTGTTTTTATCTCAGCAAGGCTATATACAGAAGATATTGGCCAGATTTGGCATGTCTGCTGCAAAGCCAATAGATACTCCTATGGCATCAAATATTCATTTGCCTGTTTATGCTTCACATGCACCAGAAGAAAAGGAGTACATGCCAAAATTTCCCTATGCCAGTGTAGTTGATAGTCTGATGTATGCCATGGTGTGCACTCGGCCTGATCTGGATCAGGTAGCCAGTGTTGTTAGCAGGTTTATAGCTCAACCTGGAAATGAACACTGGAAAGTTGTGAATTGAATGTTCAGGTATCTTAAGGGTACAACTGATGTTGGTCTCATGTATGGAGATGATACTCAAGCTTTGGTCATAGGGTATTGTGATGCTGATTATACAGGTGATGTGGACAGCAAAAAATCTATGACTGGTTATGTTTTCAGTTTGGGGAATTCAGTTGTCAACTGGAAGGAAACTCTTCAGGCCATAGTGGCTTTATCAACTACTGAGGTAGAATATAAGGCTCTTACTGAAGCATCCAACCAAGGTATCATGTTGAAGGGACTACTTAATGATTTGGGGTTACATTATGATCAAGCTGAGATATATTGTGATAGTTTGGGTGCAATTTATATGGCAAAGGATCAGGTTCATCATGTGAGAACCAATCATATAGATGTGAGGTATCATTTTCTGATGAATGAAAAGAGTGTTGTAGTGAAGAAGATCAGCACCAAGGAGAATCATGTTGATATGTTCACCAAGCCAGTTCAGCAGAGCAAGTTTCAGTTGTGTTTGGACTTGCTGAATATTCAGAGCATATAATCTGGAAATCTGGAAAGCTCAGCTGAGGGCAGTCCGCTGAGTGGATTATATGGATAAGTCTGGTACAAGTACATCCTGGCATTGACAAATGCATCTTGTACAAGTGCATCTGCTTATGAAATATGGCTGATTTCAATGTGTGGAGATTTGTCAGCGAAGTGACTTGATCTCTAAATTTGTTGGAACTATGATGGGGTTTGAGAATGATGGTCAGCTGAGTAAAAGTGTTTATCTCTATGGAAGTCAGCTGGTGATGTGCACCTGAGATCCTACTGTGTCAGCAGACTGCTAAGTCTGCTGAGTTTATGAATGATGCTGAGTTCTACTATCTGGTTTGCTGATCGATTACAAGTCTGGGAAGGTCAGCTGAGCTGAGTTTTGTCTACTGGATAACAGCTGAAGCTGGTGGTCCACATCTTCGACAGAGATCTAATGGCGGCTACGGTTTAGGGAATTGTGCCTATAAATACCAATTTTGTAATCATGTAGAGTGTGTGAAAATCCTCTTAACTTTGGCCATGATAAAATATCTCCTTTTCTATCCGAGAAGTAGTCGGCACAACGCCGGAAACCACGTTAAATCACTGTGTTTTTTTTGTTTCTACGTTTTATCAATTTTCGTCATTGTTTACTTTTGAATTCCTTCTGTTTTATCTTTCTTGTAGTGCAGGCTTATCATCCGTGTTTTAACACCGTCTAAATGGATTTTATATTACAATGTTAAATCCATCACGGGTTATTACAACTTTTCTCAATACGGATCATTAAATGAGGTTCAAAAAGTGAAACCACTATGTTTTAAATATTTAAATCGCTTAAAGAGAATGAGAGAGCATTGATTTATGGCTCCGTGAAATCACTTTAATGTTAATGAAGA
Source organism: Gentiana macrophylla (assembly GCA_026214975.1). Classification (NCBI taxonomy): domain Eukaryota; kingdom Viridiplantae; phylum Streptophyta; class Magnoliopsida; order Gentianales; family Gentianaceae; genus Gentiana; species Gentiana macrophylla. The sequence goes on from CM047811.1 coordinate 84,826,161, forward strand.
TCATTTTCGCATTAGGGAGAGATAACAAAAGCCTATCTTAAACTAAAAGAATGCAGAAAAATTTCAAGAAAATATAGAAGATCTTCCACATACTATTTAAACTAATATGGAAGTTTAACAAATACTTAAACTTGTTGTATTTAGCAATTAAGTTGTCAAACGCCTTTATTGAACAAAAAGGATTGAGGATACTCCCTTCTCCGACCTATTGCAAGCGTAGGGGACCTGGATGATATTTGGAGCAAAATTTGGGCATTCAAAGGGTCAACTAGAGGTAATTACCTTTCTTGGAATTTTGTGCAGGGGGCCCTCCCTATCAATTACATGTTGTACGACAAGAATATAATTGTTGATTCGACCTTCACCATCTGTGAAGAAACTGATGAGTCTATACTGCATGCACTCCGAGACTGTAACTGGGTGAAGGATACCTGGAACCATTGCGTACCGCATTCAGATCAGAGAGACTTTTTTTAGGACCAATAGTGTGGTGGAGTGGGTGGGACTTAACCTAACACCAAGAGGGAGGACGATCTTTGGGTCAACAAAATAGGTGTGTACATGAAGGGAAGCTTTGTATGGAATTTCGATGTGGAGAAACAAGCACATCCATGGCCACAATGATGACAAACCCCCCGTCCTATGCTTTTAGTTCTAATTTAATAGAGTGAACAAGAAACATTCGTCTTGCTTGGAACTTAGAGTAGACTTTACATTTTTTTGGATTACACAGTTGTAATTTTTTCGCCTATTGGATGGCATGCTAATAAAATGATCCCTTGCAAAAAAAAAAAAAAGGAGTGACTATGAATAAATGCACAAAAAAATATGATTGATAATTTGTTTTTACGCCATAAGCATAAAAGACCCATCGGTGTAAAAGATAAAAAATTGCAGGAAATGAATTATTTCATATTCAGTCACTTAGTAAATCTATTGAAGTTATTAGTCTTGAAGGAAAAAAGCCCAAAAATTGCACGTGCATCAGATTATGAAATATTGGGGTTGCGGAACAACCAATCCACACATTGATAAATATTTAGTTTTTGATAATATTGAAGTAACAATGAATTTTATGGGAGAAACTTATAATAAAACATTATTGTCTTAGATGACATATTTGCCTCTTTAATTGCGATTATTGTTTATATCCGGATCTAGAACATAAGTCAATAGCAGTGTCAAAAAACAACCAAACTAGGTAAAAATGAAATCAACAATTGAGGTTGAGTTTGAATTGGATTTTTTGTTCATTAATTATCGAATAAATTCTCCCACTATAGATAATATTACGTCCCGCTAATTAATATCTCTGGCGTTAACTTTGAGTTCTTATATGTCATGACCATATATTTATGGGTCATTAGAAATGAATATTGATATAAAAATCCTTGATGTATTTCAGAAATGAAACAATATGACAATCACAATATGCATATCGTTAAGTTGTAAAGGCCGTTAACATCTATGTTGGATGTATTATGACCAATTGATTAGATTCCTATTGAGTAAGGAATATACTAGTAACTATTGCTTAATGTCATGAATTTTATAGCATTACGCTGCCAGGGCCGGCACTATAGTGAGGCCAAGGAGACCATCTTAAGCCCAACGATGCCGGGAGGGCCCAACGGTACATGTTTCGCTAAAAGAAAAAAAATTCTGTGTAGATTTAATCCGATCCAACCTAATATAATATGTTAATTTTTCTTTTGATAAATGCTCAATTTTTTTTACTCCAATCGATAAAGGTCCAAATAAAAAAAGTTACTTGGCCCAAAAAAAATAGACATACAAACAAGTTTTATTAATTTTTTGTATTTACGGATGTTAAAAACGCGATCAGTGTTGGAAAAATGTAGTACTTAGGATTTGACAGAGAATTAGAAACTCCAAGGCACGTTAATAACGTTGTCTTTTAAGTGATGTTTCGTCCCACACGATTTGTCACTACGGGATCAAATGAAAATCTCTTTCAGGATACAATGGAGGTGTTTGATTCAAACAGTGACTTGTTTGAATCAAACCCGATGACACTCAAATTTTTTCTGATGATGCTGTCAAACTTATGAATTTTCGTCTGCATACTTATGCCATTTATAGGCTGCAAGTACCCCAAAAACGAATGGAGGTACTCCTTGCACGAAAGGGTAGGGTTGTCACTGTTCACCAGATGAAAGAATGCAACCCTTATACGAAAGGGTAAGTACATATCAGTTCGAAAATGCATGTATCTGAAAATTTTGAAAATGCATATCCCTTCATGAATTGATGCATGCACTGGTTTAGGTCGAACCCCGTTTCGTTGCGATAACATTAATTCGTACGGTAACTCGTATGTAAACGATAACCAAAATATTTATTTATGAAAAAATATCTAACAATAAGTATGTTTTTAAAATTAAAAAAAAAAAAAACTTCAACTAAAAGGCCCAATTCAGGGACTTCGCCTTAAGCCCAAAAAAAGCGAGGGCCGGCCCTGACGCTGCATGACAGTAGAAATATATGAATGCGAATTGCGATTGTATTACTTCCCCCATTGTTTTGATGATTACAGTGTTGATTATTGTGTTTCATGTGTTGCACAACTGAGTAGTGGGTATAAAAGTTTTTAGTCCATCTATTCAATTATCTACATGAATTCTGAAATAGAGTGAGAAACAAAAAGCAGACCGTAGTGACAATCTAGCAGATTCACTAAGTTCAATCCTACATCTATTTTAGATAAATGTTAGTAGGGGAAACTCAAAAAATACCTTAATTGCATAAAACATATTTTTCTATACACCGCTACTTTTCAATTAATTTTTAATGCCCATAGCCATAGAATTCGACGGTGCCGTTCAAAACTGGACGGTACCCGCCTTCTTGACCGCTGAAAATGTCGACAGCACCAGCCTCATTTTCGACACCACCGCAGATAAGTTGGATGGTACCGCAGACAAAAAGGACTTTCACCTTCACATCCATATTTCTTCGTTTTCTCCGTTCAAACTCATTTTTTTTACAGGATTTCTCCTCTCCCCTTCCGGTAGCCTCATCCTCCGTCATCCTCACCCTCCGGCATCCTTTATATCATTCATCTGCCTCCTCTCTCTCTCCATTAAATCTATATTCATTGTTGAAAACGAGATTTTACCAAGATTCATTTGAAAACTAGATTTTCATCAATCAAAAGCCAACCATTGAATCCGGATTGTTGGTTTGAACTACACGATCAATCAATCGCAGATTCCACCATTGATGAAACCTTGGTGTTGCAAAGTTGTGTGATATTTTTATTTTTCAGTTTTTTTCTTTCTATTATGTTCTAAATTTTATGGTTTTTTTTTTGTTATGAACGAATTCAATTTTTAGTATGGGATTGGTGATAAACTGTATTATTCAATTTGCGTTTGCTAATTATTGTGTAAAGTAAATTAATTTGATGGTGTCTTATCTACGTTTAGCTAAGAAACCCAAACCATTTCACAAATTTATATATCTTCTAATTCTGTTTTCTTTGTTTGTTAAATTCTCTGCTTTTTGAAAATTGTAAATTCTTTGCTGTAAAGTCGATTTCTTAGAGGAATTTTTTATAGGGCCTCTCGAGTTTTTTTGGGCTGCATTTGCTAAATATTGTGGAAAATTAAGTGAATTTGATGGCGGTTTATATTGCTTTAGCTGAAAATTCTGTAAATTTTGTAACTTGCTGCATTAGAATCTACCCTATTTATAGAATAGCATGTATGATATGAACTACTTATAGATTTGTAGAAAGGTTTGGTTGGCGAATGAGGACTTAATGGAAAGGCTACGCTGTGTAAAGGAGATTGAAATGCCTTATTTTAATATCTAGGAGATTTTTTATGACTATTTGAAGGACTTGTCCCTAGAAAAAGGCTTGGAAATCAATATGAGTGGCGTGTCATGAGTTACATGGGGGCTTACCTCTATAATTCTATAATAGGATCCCAGTGTTTCAAGTTTCCACGATTCTTAAAGAAGGGGAAAATGTGATGTCTCACATTAATGTGAAAAGTAGGACAATGAAATGCTCTTAGTTGGAGCCTGATTTTTGGTGTTATAAATAAGCTTTATGGTCAGTAAAGTGACTTAAAATCTACATCTGATGGAACCAATCTGAAGACTCAGCTGTGTGATGGACAGCTGAGTAATGTATTCAATTACATGCATCGCAGGGTAGAAGTCTCATCAAGCTTCACATCAGAGTGAAGTCTCGCCGAGTAATCGAATACTGAGCAGGTCTCAAGTCTCGTTATTTACGTTATGTGATAGCTACACGCCATTAAAAGGAGGACACGTGTAGGGGTATTAATGGCATATCAGACAAAGATTCCTGATGGCTAGGGTTTAGGGATTTGTGCCTATAAATACAGTTGTTGTTGCATTGTCTGTGTGTGAGAAAATCTGTAACTCAGTGCATAATAATAAAGATCTCCTTTCTGCATGTGGTTTTTTTATCTCTCTCATTTGAAAGGGGTTTTCCACGTTAAATATGTGTTCCTCTTGTTTTCTGATTATCTCATTTGATTATTTACATTTGATTGCATCTGTTTCTATCTCTTGCTTCTGTAGTTATCTCCATCCGTCATAACAAGTGGTATCAGAGAAAGGTTCTAGAGAAAAAAATCTGTACGATCAGCTTCATCTTCACCAAGACCTTCAGCAAGGTGCTAGGATCTGTGATAATGTTGTCATCTTTAGCAAGAAAAGATGTCGGCAGTAAACGTGAAACAGCAAGGAACAGTTTTGGTCTGTGGCAAATTTTGATGCGTGCACTGTTGAAACAACAGAGTTTGTGGAGTCCTTTGTCTGACAAACCAAATACAAGTGCAGCAAATTTTGCCAGTCTGGAAGAGAAAGCACATTCAACCATCATGTTGTGCTTATCTGATGATGTTATCACTGAGGTTTCTGAGGAAGACACCGCAGCCAAGTTGTGGAAGAAGCTTGGAAGCCATTATATGACCAAGTCACTGACCAACAAGTTGTTGTTGAAACAGAGGTTGTTCAGTTTAAAGATGCATGAAGGGAGTCCATTGAGGGACAATCTTGACCAGCTGAACACAATATTACTTGATTTAAGGAATATTGATGTTAAAATTGAAGATGAAGATGCAGCCCTAATCCTATTGGTGTCATTACCGGCATCATATGAATACTTTGTGCAGTCTTTCATAGTTGGGAAGGATACAGTAGATTTAGAGGATGTAAGGTCTGCCTTACGTGCCAGAGAGCTTAGACACAAGGTCAAGCAGATGCATAATCAGTTTTGTTGGGCTAGTTGCTAGCAGCAATAGTGGAAAAGGATATGGACAGAAGAAGAGAAATAAGTCAGAGAAGTCAGGGTCCAAAGGTCCTAAGTCTACAGATGTCTGTAATTATTGTAAGGAGTAGGGACATTGGAAGTCCAATTGTCCAAGGAAGAAGAAACAGTAGGAAGGCAATTCTGGCACAGTAGCCTTGGCTATTGAGCAATCTGATGAGGATCTGGTTCTAGTTGCAGGGGATTCTACACACCATAATGATGTGTGGATACTTGATTCTGGAGCATCCTACTATATTTGTCCAAACAGGAGTGGTTTTCTACTTCGAAAGCGGATAGATAGTGGTCAAATATATATGGCCAAAAGCAAGGTTTGCAAAGTTGTGTGGAATTGGCTCAAGAAAGTTAAGGATGAGAGGATGGTAAATTCAGCCTGACTTGAAAGATGTAAGACATGTTCCACAGATGACCAAGAATTTGGTATCTCTCGATCTCACTGGACAACAAGGGGTTCAATTTCAAGGGTGAAGGTGGACAAACCAATGTCTTCAAAGATTTAACAGTAGTCCTCAAAGGCATCAAGAGGGAACCTTGAATATATTACAAGGATCTCATCAGATCTGCATCTCTTTTCACAGCATCCTCAAGAGCTTCACAAGTCTCAATGAGACTCACCAGGCACATGAGACTAGGTCACATGGGTGAAAGGGTATGCAGATTTTTTTCTTTAGCAGGTTTTCTTGGGGATATAAGGTCAAGAATCTGGACTTTTGTGAACATTGCGTGTTTGGGAAATTGCATAGAAGTAAGTTCTCAGCAGGGTTGCACAACACAAAGGCATCACTTGATTATATCCATTCAGACTGTTAGGGTCCATTTGTTGGAATAGTGTCTTAAACCCAATCGGGTTGGACCAGATCCGACCGGGTCGGATCATTTCTACTATTTCTTTATGTTTATACATATATTAAATGGCTATTCTATTGTCATATATATATATATATATATATATATATATATATGTTCTTTTAAAGAACCAATTGTGATGTTATATGATAACGTCCTTAGTATTAAACTGTGATAGAGAAACCATGATAGGTGATAGGAGTCAACTTTGCATGACTCCGGCACTCTTTTAGCCCTCATTTTGATGCATATTTGGTATATTTTGACACATTAAGGTCTCAAAACGGGTTGGTGTCACATGTTTTAGATCACAAGGGTTTTTATCATCTTTTGATGGTAAAGCCTCGTTTTTATTGATATTAACCCCATTCCGAGCACTTTTACCCTCCGGAATCTTTTGTGTGTCTTGTTCGTTCATGAGATTGTAGGGTCTAGGTGTCACGAGAACCTGGAAGGCTAAGATTTATGATGAGAAGTATGATCAAGGTGCAAGAATGAGCCAAGGAAGAAGAAAAATGAAGAAAAGGAAGAAAAATAGTTGGTATCTTCACGCTACATTCTGTTCACCAGACATTTGACCTATTCTGGATGCATTTTCTGGTCATAGTTTCTTCATCAAAGTTTTAGATAATTAAAAGAGCTTAACAACGCATTTTGAATCACTCAAATCGGAGTTCTACATGCGAAGATATCATGGTTTTCCTGCAGCCAGAAAACTGCATCATCTCAAACGCGCGTTTCAACTCTCAAACGTGCGTTTCAAACTGTTAATTTTTGGACACCGAGTACATGAAGCGAAACACGCGTTTGGGGACCTCTCAAACGCGCGTTTAGGGCCGTTTTTCTGTAGATTTTCACTCTATCTATAAATACAACCTCCAACGAATTTCATTCTATCTTTTCACAACCTTGGGCACTCTTTGACCCATTTTCCTTTGATTTTTGTAATAGTTAATTTCCACTTCCCTTAGCTTAAAAACACCAAAACATAGGTAGATTTTACCCCCTCTTAGCTTAGATTTACATTTTCTCTCCTAAGATTACACCTTTTGTGTGAAGTTTTTTTTTCTGTACTTTTGGATATCAAACTCAAATTTCTTCAAATTATTGGTAAATTTCTCTTCCCTTTTACTTATTATGGATTTCATTTACTGTTTTATGTATGTTTTGATTAGTATAATGAGTAGTTAATCCCTTTTCATAGTCGAATCATGTGAACACTAGTGAATCACCATTTGGGTGACGAAATTGGGAGTGGGTAGTGCTTATTTTCATGCTTTAATGATTTATTCTTATCTTAGAACTTGTTTTAACATATTTGGGCTAGATTGATCACCTAGGTCAAAGTCACACACATCAATCTAAAGAGTTGTTCATATAGAGAGATGTGGGAAAAGGGGTTCTGGGATCACAGAGTAGACCCATCTTAGTTGTTAAGCCCGGACCCAAAGTGAGGTTACTCGTTTTAACGTTTAATCGGTTTAGAGTTTATCGTGTTGGGGTTTCCGGTTTCCTTCAGGGGGAATTGGTTAGTCTAGCATAGGGTGGTGAAGGAGAGTTGTTCAGATAGCATCACCAGTTTAGAAACTGTTACCCTTGAATATTCGTTAAGCACCTTTGGTTATGGTTGGTCGGTAAATGCACACTCCCGGTTAAGTCACTCGATGGGGCATAAGTCACTAGTGGGATCATGGTTCGTCTATGCTCGTAAGCCTTAATCTAATCCTCTCAGTAGTTTCTTTTCTTCTCTTATCTTTAGACTTGTTAATTGAAATGCTTAATTGTCTTTATAGTTATAAAACACCTTAAAATCTGGATCGCCTAGACTAAGTTTCAAGTTTGCTTTGGTATTCACAACCATATTCCTTTGGGTTCGACCTCGTACTCCTGTAGCTATGCTAGCAAATCGACCCGGTACACTGCCGGTTAGAGAGTTAGTTTGCCCACGGTTTTGAGTCTTTATAAATTGTTTTTGTTGGGGTAAATTTTAGCTCAATCAAAATGGCGCCGTTGCCGGGGAATATGTTTTTGTGATATCTTGTAAGCGAACCGAAAGCTTAGGCCTAGGTTGTTTTCTTTTTATTTTTTTTCTTGATGATGGCTTTTTGTTAAAAAGTCACACCACCTATTGCGGTGGTGGTGGTGACAAGATACCGTGATTGTGTTCTTGTTGTTTTCTGAGATCTTGCAGCTTGAGCTTAAATGGATGGATTTTTCAATCAATACTACTCACATGAACAACAATACCCCTACCAACCTCAGGCACCTGAACAATGTTATCAACAACAGTTCATGCCTCAGCCTCAGTATCAACAGCAGAGGAACCAAGGTTCATGGGCTTATCAGTGCCCTAGTGCATGCCAAAGTCAAAATTATGGTTATTCAAGTTATGAGCCACAACATTATGAGGGTTGTCCGAACCTTAGTGCTTATCAGGATTACGGTGTTCATACTCAACGCGTTGATAGCTTTGATGGCCGTTTTATAGTATAACCAACTTTGACCGGCAGAGTACCGAATCGGTTGTAGTATAAAACGGCCATCAAATTTATGGCGCCGTTGCCGGGGAATCGGGTTGATAGCTTGTAAGTTAGTTAAGTTCTTAGGATTAAGTCGTTTTTCTTATTTGTTTTTTTTATGTATAGTTTGTTTTATTTTGTTGTTGTTGAAATGTCACACCATTTACTTCGGTAGTGGTAGTGACAAGATACAGTGATTGTGTTCGTGTTGTTTCCTTGATTTGCAGCTAATGAATCCATACTACAATTACGTCTTATTTCCTTACCCATTTGGATATTCTAATTACGGTGCTATGGGTTACGGAACACAACCTTATTATCATTTCAACCCATACGCCGCATCATACGGGAATGCGTGGGATAATGCCCCATGTTACTTTGATCAACAACTCGCTACTCTTCCACCTCCGCCTAAAGAATCAGAGACTTACATGGAGCAAATGATCCAAGAGGAGACTCGAGAGTTTCGTAATGACATTACGGAAACTCTAGCTTCTTTACGGAGAATCGAAATTCTACTAAATCAACTGATCGAGAGGAAGGAGGCTGAGAGGAGAGAACAAGAAAGTATGATTGAAATCACCCCGGAGGAACACTACGAGGATGGTATGACTCTTGTATCTATTGAGTCACCTGTTCCGTCTTCATTTAGCCCTATTGTTATATCTTCGGAGGTGCACCCTATTGAGTTTGTTGTTGATGTTGAGCCTATTTGTTGTTACTTGGAGCTAGAGTCGTTGTTGGTTGGTATATGTTTTAGTTCGGGGAAAGTGAGTTCGTTGTTCTGTGCAACGAATTCATCGAACCAGTCGTGGTGGTGGGGATTGAGCCCCGTGTTTTTAGTATTTTGTTTTCCGGGGGTGCTCAATTCCTACGATTTTGGTAGGGAGATGCAAAGGTTTGCTCTCCTCCAGTGCAGCCTATCCTTGACCTAGTTGGGGGTAGAAAGTCGAGCTGAGGACTATAAACTCAGAATGTACTTTTATTGCTTTTCTCTCCCCTCGTGTTTCACTGTGTTTCTTTAGTTTCTATTTTGATACTTCGGGTAAGTTTTGTTGTAATATAACCCGAAGAAGTGTGTTTTGGGGGGCTAGTGTGGTGTGTTTGGTTTTGATGAGTTGTGGTAATCCGGGTAGTTTCATTGTGTTATACTCCATACTTGTACACCTTTGGTGTTGGTTGTGTATATTTTACAAGTACAGGTACCCTGGGAGGACTTTTACGGATGCCACACGATCGTACTCGCGTTTTTTCCGGTTGTAAGCTAACTTTTCTACCCTTATCATTCGTGTTTCGTTTTAAAGTAAGGGGTGCTTGGTTTAGCTTCGATGTTTTGTTTTCATGTGGAACGAGTTATTCTTAGAGATTGTTATCCCTTGGGTGTAAATGAGTTGTTTTTAGAAATTTTGATGCCTTTGACATTGTTTGTGATACATTGAGCCTTTAGTATTGTTTTGTTAAACATATAGTGATTATACAAATGCATTTCATTTGAGTTGGGATCTTGTATTGAGGAATGGAATAGTTCTATCACGTTAGCTTCGACTTCATGAATCAGCTTGACTAGTGAACGATTATGGTAGCTATTAATGACCCGGTTACCTAGAACTTATATTAGTAACTTTGAGGCTAAATAGAAAGGTCGCTGCCGTTGTTAGTGCGGGATGACGGTTTTGGCATTTATTTTGACCCGATCGAGCCAAATGCCAACCTAAACGATTAATCCACTCGTTACCCTCTAAGCCTTTTGTAGGGTGGTTAGACCGCCACCCGAACTAGCCTTTCGTGTTACTAACCCGTGAAAATCGATGTCCCTAACATTATTTCGGTCTACATATCCTTGACTACCTTGCAATTGAGCATGTTCGTTCCGCACATTTTTACAATGTTGCGAGGTATTGTTGAGACATAAGTAATGGTATGGAGTCGTGATTTACGAGTTATTTCGGAACGAGGAGTGTAGCAATGTGTCGGTTTCATTTTGTTCGGAATTTTGATGTATATAAGGAGAAGAGAAAAAAAGAAACAGAAGTGGTAAATGTACATATTTATAGTTTGTTAAGTTCAAAAAGTGGACTAAAGTGTTGTGTAGTATTGTATATTATGAAGTTGAGGTTAGGGCTTGGACTCCGGAGATGTAAATATTTGGAAAGATTGAAGGCGAAGTGATAACCGAGTTTTGTGTATATATCTCAGTTAAAGCTCTTTTGCACTTTCTTCTTTCTATTTTTTATCGTAAATATCCTTTCGTTGCCCGTACCCTTGCCTAACGGTATAACTTTTCAAGTCCTGCTCGACGGTACTAGACTTTGATTGACCTCGATTAGTGGAGATGTTTATGAAGTATAAGCCTATGGTGTAACCTCTGTACATTGTACGTCTATAATCTAAACCGGTCATTGGTGATAAATGTTGGAGAAGCTATACACACACACATTCTTTTCTCAATGCAAGGTAGAACTTAAATCCCATGCATTTGTATCAATTACTTGTGTTTTACCATTTCAATTCTTTTAGACTTGATGTATGATTGAAATGTTGACTCCATCTTTATTTTTGAATCGCTCATCTTTGCTCGAGGGCGAGCAAAAGCTAAGTAGGGGGTAGTTTGATGGGAGTCAAATTGACTATCATTTTCTATGTAATTATACCCCGTTTATACCTCGTTTTATATGTTTCCGGAGACATTTGATTGTATTTTGATGTATTTTACACCTTGGTTATCATTTCGAGACCTAGGACGAAAAGTCCAGAAATCTCATTATTTTTCGTTGTTTTAATACATTCTCGGTCACCCTAGTGTCCTGTAGGGATTACGTGTGGTATTTGTTGTGATCTTGTACAGGTATTAGGTGTTCAAGAAGGCCGGAATGCGAGTTATGAGGATTGGAACGTGTGCCCGAAGCTTAAACGTTCAAACGGATCAAAACGCGGTGGTACTACAACAATACCTTCCATTTATCTGCATTTTGATCCACCTTAGAGGCATTTTCTGGGCTGTACATCTTCCTTAAAGTTTTAGAAAATTTCCTTAGCTTTCCAACGCATTTTGAATCACTCGATTTGGAGGTCTACACACAAAGTTATGGCTGTTTTCTAAAGGTGTATCAGCTTGGCGCGCGCCTGAGAAATTCTAGGCGCACGCCTAGCAGTGAATTTTGGCCAGAAGTTTCAGTACGTGATTTCAACATCTGAGGTGTGCGCCTACACTTTCCTAGGCGCACGCCTAGCGTCCAGAACACATAAAACACTATACATACCCCTATTTTGGATCTAGATCAAAACTTCCTCTTCCCCAACTCGTTTTTCATCATTTTTCTGCGTTTTTCTTAGCTTAGATTAGATTTACAGATATATTAGCTTAGTTTAGTTGTAGATTGTTGTAATCCGTTGATTCTCGGTGATAGCTTGACACGTTATTGACGGGATTTCGCTCGGAGACTCGATTTTCTACGGCATAATATATTTGGTATTTCGTTTTCATTTCTTGTTCTTGCTTTTAATCTTGTTTATGTTAACTTTATTGTTGATTTCTTGTTGTTTTTGTTGATATAATGAGTAGATAATAGCCGATAGTCACGTTATGTGATAGTCTTTGAAATCGAACCTTAGCATGTTCATGTGGTGTTCCTGATGTTTGATTGTTGATTCTCGATGTTACCATAGTTCTAGAACTTATTCTTATCACGTTTGTTGAATTAGCTACTTAATAAACGTATCACACGTATCGTCTTTACATATGTATTTTGCGAGAGGATACGGGAGACGGGGTTCTAGGATCATTGTGTAAAACCGACTGAGTTGTTCAGACTCGGTTTCGTTGTGAGGTTTTGTATCGACTTGTCGAGCGTTTCATGAATCGTAGACCGTGTGAGGTCAGATAAATCCTTTGAGCGGACTGTTGAACTTGACATAGGAGGGTAGATTATTGAAATAATGTCTATTCTCAGAGCCAAGAAACGACACCCTTTGTGACATCGAGAACGTTTAGGTGAATCAAGAATACATCGGGACTTAGCTAGGGTTTGTGAGTATTAGATTGGATCATAGCTCGGCTATCTCTTTTATATAGTTTTAAATCTCTCTTTGTTGTGCATATTAGTTTGTAGAACCGGTGATCTGACAAATCACCGTCTTCAATATTTGTGTTGGCCTGAACTAGGGACGAGACCGACTTTGGTACTCGACCAGATTCCCTGTGGGATACGACATTGACTCACCAATTCTAGGCTACAGTTGACCCGGTACACTGCCGGTGAGATTGGACACTTAGAAAAGGCCGATCAAGCTTTTTGAGTACCCAGTACAACAAACGGTTCATATGAATGAATAGCCCACTACCCAATTGAATACTTAGTAATTCTAATCGACATGCACAACTCGTTTAAGAATATTCCGAACTCACTGAATATTGAGGATTCGTTTCATACTTAAATCCTAATTAATCATTTTCCAATCGATTTCTTACTACTTTCCAATCGACAAATCCTATCATTGATATCAGTAGGATTTTCTTATACAACCAGAAGTCGATTCAAAATCAAACCCAATTCAAGAAAATTCTTAATACTTCCTAGGCGAAAAACCCAATTTAATATGCTCATAAGGATAGTAAAAAAAATCAGATCAGAAGGAATTAAACAACACAATTCACGATTTTTGGCTGTATAGGAAAAAAAATTGACACTTACTCGGTGTTACTGCTTTTCTCAATGCCTTTCGCCATCTTCTCATGTCACTGCAATTCTTCCTCGTCGGAATCGGATTATTTTGTTGTTGCTGTTGCGAAATTTTGTCCGATTGGGAGGACCCCCAAAATCGCCGGACTATTTTTATTTCTCCTATTTCCAGTTCCACTACCGTAAAATCAAAAGCAATAAGAAATCGTGGATTGATGATACTGCGATTTCCGGTGGTAGTTAATTCTCCTGTCAATTGCCATTTCAAGATCAGCTTATTTCTAGCAAGAATAGATGAATAAAACTCCCCATCTTTCTAAGAATTAAAGGAATAAATTTCAGTGCATTTATTTACCCGATTTTGCTGTGAAAAAATATTAAAAAAAATCTTATATTATCATTAAGGGTGTTTTTGTACATCTCTATTTTTTGGTCCTTGTCAACCAATTTTTATTTTTTTTGTCCTATTTAAACATATTTAATCTTATTTTGTCCTTTAGGCTCACCACCCGTTATTTAGTTTTACTTTATGTGGTAATTTTATTTCAATAAAAAAAAACAAACAAAATAACAAACGCATCATTTATAGAAAATAACCACCATAAAATTTTCCCATAATAGAATACGTTGACTCTGTCTATCTAATAAATACAGAATAAGTGTCTTATGACATGTACATATTTTGGTATTGTACGATAACATAAAGCTGCCGCCTTGAATCTTGTATGCGCCTCCGTTAAAAATATGAAAAAAAGATTAAAAAAATTCTTGTATGCGCCATAGGCTTACAGACGGACCAGATTGACGTTCCCTATCTAAAGCTAATACTGTACTGGTATATAAATGTCTTATTCAGTTATTCTCAATTCTTTCAATAGAAGTATAAAAAAAGAACCTCTATTTATTTGCACCGCAACAAATATATTGATATATCACACTATATGTGTAGCACAATGAAATTGACCATTTAAAAGTCGAAATAATAGCCAACATTCGACATTTCCATTCTCGATCCTAGTCTGACACGTACTGCGGAAAGTCGAATATTGACTATAGATTCGACTTTCATAGGATCGATTATGAGAATATTGTATAATGCACTGGTAGGTGGAAGACAACAGATATAAATCGGTTGTGGTACTAAAAATAACCCAATAAAATAAGGGAAATTTATTTAAAAGTGCAAGCGTGATGATTCTCGCTTAAAGGCGCTTTTTATTTGAGTGATTACGGTTAAAAGGGTTTGATTTTGTGTTTAAAATGAAGGGTTTTTTAGATGAAGAGACTTTTAAATGAAGAGAGGTTGTAAAAGCCTCTTTCATTTAAACCTGCCGATTGAATCTTTTATGCTCCTTCCTGCCAATTGGTAAAAGCATCGGCCGGCCCAAATATATCTACAGCAATCGTTTTTTTTTTCTCTACGAATATGAAAGATATACACACACACACATATTTTTTGTCCTCATCAAGACTCGAATCCTGAATCTCCGGGTTAAGAACTACATCATTAACCGCTGGCCAAAATCGTTATTTGATGAATTGATACACCATAAAGCAAAGATGAGTTAATGCATTAACTTTTACAATAAAATGACTAAAATGTCTTTGAATATAATTAATGTTATATTCTTTTCTATATCTCCTACGGTAATAAAATAAGGTAAATTAAGTAAAAACATAATAAATGTTTAATTGAAAATTGTACTGTCTCATATAAAATGGAACAAAACATTTTGGCAGCTGCATCAGTTATTTTGGAACGGATGGAGTAATTGTTTCTTTTATATCTATCCAATTGAATGTAAACTTTTTTTTTCAAAAATTCATAAACTTTTAAAGGCACCATACTTATTTTATTTGGATATTCAAATTAAAAGGCACCACACTGTATATCGTACTCCACCTAAGATACCACACTCATTTTAACATATGCCCATTACACCACACTTTTATTATATTGTTATTTCTATTTATGACTTCACATCTGTCAAAAGATTCTATTCCAATAAAATAACTACACATGTAAATCTGATCTACCTTAATTTCCTTCCGGCTTCAACCTCATCAGCCCCCACCAGTCAGGGGCGGACCCATATGAGAAAAGGTGGGGGCCAATGCCCATACATTGGTGGCCATCAAAGGGAATTGGCTGCTACCAGAGCTACTTGGTGGACGCCAAGGGTATGTTGGCGGATGCCAACCTCTGTATGGTGGTTGGTGGTAGATGTCATAATTAAATATATGGCATCGGATCTGATCTTCATAGTTTGCAGGCTCCAGAGTGCACTTGGCGGACGCAAGATGATGTTGGCGGACGCCGACATCACATTTCTTCAGTTTGAACTCTAGATAGGTTTGGTGGTTACCAAGGGCATTTTGGCGGCGGCCAACAGCTTCAAAAAGTGATTTCCCGCTCTTTAATGCATCGAATCGAACCACGATAAAATCTATGCTCTGACACTAAAAAATCTAGGTTCTCGATCTTCGGTATCCATGCTGCAAAACAAAAATACAAGAATACTGCACGTAAACCCAAAACAAAATTTGGCTAATAAGCATAGATAATCGACAAAAGTATTGGTTTTTATTATATTTACTATGCCTGCAAAAGTTACCAAATCATGATAGTAGCTGCTCGAAATGATACGAAAACACCAATAAACGCATGAGAAATAGGGATAAAATATCGTAAAATGTATCATCTAGTTGACATACATCAAGGGTTAGGATAAGGCATTGTACAAATATTTTTCTCATCTTTTATTAAACGGTCTTGTTTATATATTTAAAAAACGCCATGAAAGTAATTTAAGGTTTTTGTACTTTTAATTTATTTATGCATTGATTTATGCATAATGTAGTCATGCTCATGTCATACTTGAGTATGTAAATTTATTGAGAAGATATATTCCAGGATTTTGCGGAGGTTTTGGGCATCGCTAGGTTCGCCGGCATGGCTTGCTCAGTCGTGGCTGTGAGCTGCAGGTTTATTAGAAAGTAGGAGATTCTTCTTCCTCCTTAATAAGAAAAATGTCGAAGAAGAGTGTGATATCCCGTGTTCTCACAAAAATAAATAAGTGTCATTTCGAGGCTTTACGGTGTATTGTAACATTTTTCATTTAAAATAAAAGATAAAGAGAAGATGGGTTAGTAAGGGTATTTTGGGAAAACTAAGTTTCCCACAACACCCTGACGAGAGTCAACTTTGCTTCGTTTCTACATGATTTTATCCCCGTTTAATACTTATTTGATACACTTTTGGGGTAGTTTGAGTGATTTATGATGCACTTTAACAATTACACTCACTTCGAGGTCAAAGACGGCTTAGTCCGAAACTCTCGTCATTTTTGGTGAATTATTGCATATTTAATGTCAATTTTTTATTTTGCGGGAGGTGCGCGGTACTATTGTTGATACTTGCAGGATATAGGTTTATTGTGATCCCAGGATTATAGGAATTGATGATGGAAGGATGATTTTGAAATGTGGAAGCATGTGCCCGAAGTTAAAGAGTTGAAACGGATCAGGAATCATTGATGTTTTCATACATCTATCACTTAATATGCATTTTGATCACCCTTAACGGCATTTTTTTTGGAACAGTTGTCTTCGTTAGAGTTGTAGGGAATTGAATAATCTTTCCAATGCAACTGGAATCGCTAAAATCGGAGCTTTACAAGCAAAGATATTGTCATATTACTAAAGGTGTACCTCTACTGTGGCAGATCAGCAAGTTCATGCGCACGCATGAACTAGTGCATGCTCACATATGATAGCCCAGATAAAGCACATATACATTCCGAAGTAGCATACGCACGCATGCCTTTCTCCGTGCGCGCGCAGCGAGACGTGAAATATGATTGGTCGACTTATCTATGTCGGATTTTGGCCATATAAAATCCAATTAGGTCGAATTTTAAACCCACTTCTTCAGAATTTAATTTCCTCTTCAGTTTTTATGTTTATTTTCTCCCAAAACCATTAGAAAAAATTATTTCTTGCACCAAACTATTTCAACATTGCTACGATTTGTGATTTCTTCTCGCAATTTCTTCATTGTGGATCGCATCCAAAATATTGGTAACTTAATTTTATTTATTTTCATCATGTTTTCTTCCAATTCTTTTATAGTTTCTTGTTTTGTTATTTCAATTGTGAGTAGCTAAATTTATAATATCTAGATTATGTGATGAAACTATGAAATTGATGCATAAACGATGATCTAGGGATGAGTATGCCTTAAAAATTGAATTGTTTGAATTGTTGTGTCCTAAAACTTGAACTTAATGCTATTAGTGGAGTCATAAACCATTAATTGATCACACACATGAACTCTAAAAATGTATTTTACGAGGGAGTGTGCGATATAGAGTTTTAGGATTGCCATGCACGAACTAGTCGAGTTTTTCACAGCCTGTTCCTTGCTAAGGTTTTTCTAGCTAAGCCATTAACTTAGTTGATGTGGAGCATCTCATAGTTATTTATCATATTAGTCAATTAAATCCCATAGATGGGACTGTTGAACCGAGTTAATATGGTAATTAGGTTGTGATATCAGCGCCTAGGAACTAGTTTAGGAGGTTGCACCCAAATTACATTCATTAGAAACTATTAGTTGGTTGGTAGGTAGATTAAGGCTCGTCCCTAGTGATTTGGTAAATGTATTAAGATTAGTGTTCTTGACCATAGTTTAGCTATTACATTTATCATATATTTTAAAGTTATCATTTTTATATCTCTAGCTATAGATTACTTCACCCATATTTGTGAACCTAAACTAAATATAGACGTGATTGTGATACTTGACCGATTCCTCGTGGGATACGACATTGCTCACCGTTGTAGTGCAACCGACCCGTTACTCTACCGGTTAAAGTTGGTTTGTTATAATTTGGCCATCACACCCAGTACCCTAAAATGTTAGCCTCCTTTCACGTTGCATCCAAGCTATAAAATACAGTGAGAGTGAAAAGAGCAGAGAAATAAGAGGAGAGAAAAAAGAAGGTTTGGAGAAGAAGATCCAAGTTTGCTAACAATCAAACCGTTGGATTTTCAGATCAATCAAACCAAATCAGTCACGGCCAAGATGTGAACAATTTGGTTTAGTTTGTCTTCGATCAATTAAGGATCTTCAAAACCCGTTTTTGGATCTAGACCCATTTTCTAGATCTAGAATATTTCTTGGATCTTTTCTTTGATTTCAGTTGTTTAAAAGATGGTAGTATGTTGGGACTAATTTCCCACACTCTTAATGTATAAGAAATAAAGTAGCGCCCTTACTGACACCAATTGGTTTTAGTACAACGGTAAGCGCTTGATCTTAACATGGTATCAGAGCCAGAGGTCACGAGATCGAACCCTGGATGGAACATTATTTAAAAAGAAATTGTGCAATTGTTGGGACAGATTGCCCACACTTGAGGGGGTGTTGGGACAGATTGCCCACACTCTTGAATGAAAATTGTGCAAGTGTTGGACAGATTGCCAATACTTGAGGGGGGTGTTGGATTGCCCACACTCTTGAATGCCTAAAGAAATAAAGTTGCGCCTTTACTGGCACCAATTGGTTTTAGTAGAATGGTAAGCGCTTGATCTTTTTATAGTAACATTAAAACTTCGTTTTTGTTTTTAGATTTGAAGCAAGTTGCTAGATTCTTGGAGGATTTGAGGATTGGCTTTAAATCTCAACTTTTCTCCAAGAAATTGAGGTAAATGGGTGTTCAACGAAATGAAGATGAGTTGAATTTTGTTTTAGATCTTGTATTTTCGTTATGAGCAAGTATGTTATTGTTTGTATGTGTATATATATATATATATATATATATATATATATATATATATATATATATATATATGTTCTAGCATGTTTTAGGTGCAAATTTGGGTGTTGGAATGATGAAAATCACCATGGAAACGTAGTGGGAAAGTTGTAGATTTTTTGTTTTTCGGGTGCTCAGGCAGACGCTTGATGGAGACAAGCACACGCCTGTCCTAGGCAGAGAGCTGGGTAAAATTTATTGGGAGCTTAGATGCACGGCTAGGTGAGGCAGGATGCCTATGTCGAGCAGAAAAGTCAAGCGTACATCTGAGAACAACAAGTGCACACATGTCCATGTTTTGTGTGGAAATTGCATTTTTGGCCATGTTTAAGCATGTTTTAGTGTAAATCCTTATATGTTCTGTGTTGGAAAATGGAATGCATGTGTTCTAGTAGCTTTGGCTCCATACCGTGTTACACGGGAGCATAGGAAAACATTTCATTTGGACTTACGTGATCTATTTGTTATATGACGAAGTTAAGCGTTTGGTTTCCAGTGGATTTGGCTCAGCACCTTTTGGATACCCTCTAAGGAAAGAAACTTGGGATCAGTGGAAACCTTATTCTTTAGCCTCGTTGGTGTTGGATTAGATACCAATATTTTTGTTCAGTGTGCTAAGTAGTATAACTTAAAATGGTCTAAGGTCCAGTAGTCCCTAAGAAGCTATCGTGCAATGAACATATATAGTTCCTGTAAAAAAAATAAATACATACTTGATGAGTCTAAAAGCTAAAACTTGCTGGTTCTTGGTGAGACAGTTTTTACATCGCTTCATGGATTCATTACCCTTACACATGGAGTAAAATCCGAGATCTGGGAATGTTCTACATGGTTAGCTACCATGACCTATAGATGGTAAGGTCATATCATGGTGCATATTCAAAAAAGTGTCCTTGGATCAATGTGTAACAAACATCTTTGTTGGTTATGTCTACTAGTGAGACTATTAGAGGGGAGTGAGCAGTTGAACACTTGTGATTTTACCATTGTTGATATTCCTTGTGTTATATCATGTGTACATTCGGTGCTTCTACCCTTACTAAGCATGTTTGTACTTACCCTTTAATATATTGTTTCTCACCCCGATAAAGTGGTGCATGTGCTGATGTGTACGTACAAGTTTTATGAGGAGGGGCCTCATGGCATCATGAAGAGTTAAATATTTATCTTTTGTAATAGTTAATCTCTGATGAGCTTTTGAGAACTTGAAGTTTTGTAACAGTTTAGACTATTTTTCTACAGCATTAACAACAGAAATCTTGACTTGTTGATCTAAGACATAGATTTCTCTTTGCAACTCAGCTGGCCAATCATTTTCTTGTTCTTGTCCTGCAAAACACACTTGTTAGCAGAAAAACAGTTGCACCTTTGGAAAGGTTAATGAAAGAGGGTTAAGACAAAAGATTATACTTGAAACCAAGAATACAAACACATCATTAAATACTATTTGATAGTTCACTCTCATTTGTCCTATATGTGTGACATAAACATTTTTGCCATTAGGTAATCCCATTTTTATACCAGATGAAGGTTTATGATTACATAATAGGTCTAAGGAACCATAATGTGATCTGTGGCACCAGAATCCAACATCCATTGTATAGGTCTTATTAAATAGTCACATGTCCTTGTAGTAGGCAAAAAATGACTAGTGAATGCATTAGGTTTCCCAACAAAGAAACACTTTGAATGCCTGGGAAGATCGAGACTCAAAGCAGAGCCACCAACTTCTCAAGTTCTTTGTGCAAGAAGATTAGGAACCCTAGTCCAAAGATACCTACTGCAATTTGATCTTCTTCTGTTATGAGTTCTTCTTCCACCAAGTTAACTTTGTTTTTTTTTCAAACCCAGATGGATAACCATGCTTCTTGTAGCAAGTATCTTTAGTATGGCCATTGAAACCACAGAAACTACATCGAACCTTCTTAGGACTCTTAGGCCTAGAGTTGGTAGCAGGTATAGATCATGGTCTGCTGACTGCCTGATGTTGTCCTTGTCCACTCTTCTGAGAAAGCAGAATCGTAAAATCTTGATTCTTGGCCTTATTTTCCATATAACTTCTGTCTCTCAAACTTAATGGCCTTTGCAAAGGCATCAAAGATCTCTGGGAATGGCAGCATTAACATTGCCTGAGAAACCATAGGCTCAAACTCATCTCTCAAACCTTTAATGGTTTTCATGACATGTTCAGTTATCATATGATCCACCAAAGTATTGATTCCATTCCAGTGACATTGGGGATCACAAGAACACACTTGCGTGCATGCTGGTCTTGATTTCTTCCCAGAGAATCATCAATTTTGAAAAATACTTATTAACAAAGTCATTGTGTTGCTTTAGCAGATGTATTTCTTCAAGAAGATCTGCTAGTCTCAATGCATCTACAATAGAAAACCTGCAACATGATTCCAGACTGCATGTGCACTTTTAAAATACATTAAACTTTGTGCAATGGTATTCTCAACATAATTCAAAATCCATGACCTTACCATTGTATCACACGGTCTCCATGCATGAAAATCTGTTGAATCTGCTTCTGGCCTTTTGATTGTGCCGTCTATGAAGCCAATCTTGTTCTTGGTGATTAGCACCATCTCTATGGATATTTTCCATGGATTATAATTGTTGCCATTCATCAATGGCTGTACAAGCACCGATAACGGATTCTCATTAGGATGAACATAAAATGGACTAGACGGATTCAACTCTTGTTTATTAGCTGCCTATCAAGAATCCAAGAAATATACCAATTAACAACAAAAGAAGAGAAGATACGATCAAGAAATGATCAAAACGCAAAGAATAACCGTAGTTGCTCTCTAGAATCCATGGGAAACCAGAAAAGATGAAGAACACTCTCAAGATTTTTCAATAGTCAGAGTAAACACAGAAAAACATTCGAAACTCTAAAGTTTATGCTCTGATACTATGTGGAAATTTGTAGAAAACAAACGAAGGAAAGAAAAATGTGGAAGTCTATTATTCAAAAAATAATCAACAAGTTAAGTTACATTGCTACTGATCATGGGGTATTTATAGCTTCATACTCCTCATTAATTAGTTAAAAGGAAGTTACAATGGTTACAACAAAATCTAACTAAATAACCGTTTTCTAGCTAATTAATCTTCTGACTAAATAACCGGCTGATGAGTTCTGCAGTAGTCTGTTGAGTCTTCATTGCTCATCTGTTTTTCACTCAGAATTCCTTTCATCAAATATATTGTAACACATAGGGGACTCGGTTGTGGTATTAGAGCCTAAGGACCAATTTAGAATATTGCACCCCAAACACATTCTTTAGCATAATTGGTTGGTTGGTCTAGGAAACACGTGTTGCCCAAGTAATGCGGAGAACCAACTCAGCGCATCAGACTAAGCAGTTGATCACTCTGTTGACTCCTCAGCCGAATGCCAGACTCACCAGCAGCACAATGCTTTGCTGACCAAAATGGGCTTCCATACAGATTTAGCTCAACATACCACTCAGCTGACCAACAGACTCAGCATGCATAGTTAATGTCACCATTACAAGTCAAAATGTTCTGGAAATAAAACAATTAGTTTTTTCCAGGTATGGTGTCTTTAGTAGAACTATCATTTTAAAAAAAAAAAAGGTGTGAGGTGCTTTAGGTAAGCATCAAATCTTAATAGAGTTGTGGTGCCCCAGGTAAAAATTATGTAGTGGCTTTAAAGGTACCCAAAAAAAAAAATGGAGAATATAAAACGGCATCACTTTATTAGGAGTATGGAAAATTGAATAGTGTAATGGATGTAGTAAACCTATTAACGTGTTACGGTGAAATTTGATTGTGGGTGAATTATGAGATTGAATGGAGATTTCAAAAGGCAAAGGGGGATAATTGTCTATTTAGTATTTTTTTTTTAACTAATTAGGGAACTAATCGACTCTTTGATAAAAAAAACTAATTCGGGAATAAACAAATATGATTTTTTTTTTCACGATGGACGATTTTAACGGTATGGGATATTACCATTATGATCACAACAACTTGGGCCATTTGACGATCTAGAAATGATATCTACTTTAAGATGATCTAAAATTTTATCTCTTGTCAAATCTTTCTCTTTCGGATGAATCACTGTGCTAGAAACTAAAAGTTATTGTTTGTTGTTTCTTATATCTCATGAGTTATGCTCAGTGTATCTTGTTTGTACTATTTCAACCTCTAGCTCCTTGTTAGATGCATTTGAAATAAATTCTTTTGGTGTCAATTTCTTTTTCTTTCTTTTCTTTTTTTTTTTTTTTTTTTTTTTTTTTTTTTTTTTTTTTTTTGAGGAGATCGAAGAAAGATTTATTCTATAAATGGTGCATTTCTAAACCAAAACTATCCTCACCAAAGCATACATTCTCTCCTTTTAGTGATATCTGAATACATGTAAATGATGCATTTCTAAACCAAGGCATCCCCACAAAAAAGCATTCATTTCCCATTAAGTGATTTATAAATATTTAAGGCGGAAGCATGGCCAAGTATTCGTACGCTCTTCTCGGGATTATTTTCGTCATCTCAGGTGATCAGTGATTTCTACCCATTTCCTTTTTTTTAAAAAAACTTTTTTTATTTGTAATAAGATTTCTACCCATTTCATATACATTTGGTTCTAGTGGAGTGTATCGACGTCGTGTCGGAAATTGTCGAATGCGTATCGGATGTTAAAGTTTTAAATAATATTATTTTAATTATCCGACACGCGTGGCGCGGATGTACCTTAGTGCTTGGGGCAAAGTGGCTTCTGAGATCCTAAAATACACTATTATGTATGTTGTGTATTTTTTTTGCCCCCCCTAAAAATTTACACTCGCCCTTAGTATCGCCCCCCTCACCCGGGATCCTGCGTCCGCCACTGGACACGTGTTGCATACATGTCGGTCACGTATCGTGTCAGAAAAGTGTCGAACATGAAGAATGACACCGAAATTGAAGTGTAGGTGGTTCATTTTAGAGGAGGGACGAGGTATATTTGGGTGGAGGGAGGCTGTTATGAGAGTTTGAATAATTGAAAGGTTGGGGTTTCTTATTCAGAGTGCAAAGGGGTTGACGTATCCGGTCACTTCAATCCAGATTTATTTTTATAAAGGATACATCTTAAGTACTTGTAGCATTAAAAATTGATGAAAACAAATGCACGTCTTGATGATCCTATAATGAACACAGGCACACAAATACACGTGTGTGCGCACACACATATATAAATATATATAAAGAATGTTTGTTGTTGCAGGATGCTGTAGTTGCGTTGTCGTAGGACGCGTAAAGCAAACAAATGGTGAGTTTGTAAAACCATTCGATAGGGAAATGAAGCGAAATCTGAAAGGAATCAACCACGTCACTCTTTCACTTCTTGGATCAAGGAAGCTTGTAGACTGTGGCACCTGGTACTGTACAAGTTTTAGGTCAAGAACAGATGGAGCGCAAATTGACTCTTGTATAGTAGACGACATAGGTTGTGGGCCTTGTAACCTAGGGACAAGCACATGTAATGAACCACAAGCGCCCCCTCCTCCTAGTTGTGAAGCTATGCCATGCTATTTAGATGAAACGTGCTTTGACTGGGGTTGTGGAGTGTGTGGTGATGATTATAATTGCACCCCGGTACTTGAACCAGATGGTTGTGATGAGGAGGTATGCGTTTCAGACAATGAATGCTACGAGGAGGGTTGTGGAGACTGTATTAATGGACGTTGTGCAGCTCCTCCTTAAGGGATGAGATTATGATCAGCGGCCAATTCCGAGGCCTTTTCACTTATTTTCCTTTTCCTTTTCCTTTTTGCTTTGGGTTTTTTCTAATAAAATTATTCTGTTCAAACTTATACCGCAACTAACATTTACATTACATCATTAGTCATGATGTATATACACGTTCTGTCGATCGCGTGATCGAACGATTATCTTCGATGTCATTCTTTCTCTTTTACTTTTCCTTTTCCTTTTCCTTTTCCTTTTCCCCTTTGCTCAGCGTTTACTGTTCTCCTGAGAAGGTATGTATTGCCTAAAAGCTGAGAGGGAAGGGGACTAGGGAGGGTTGTCGCCGACAGATTTTCAGATTGTGTGGAATAAAATAACCTTTTTTTTTTTTTTTCTTTTGATGTTAGACAAGGGTTGGATAGTTTGATTGGTTTGGGCCGCTGGGCTGCAATCATCTTTTTCTTTTTATTGGTAAGCTATGATTAAGAAAAATATTGGCTGGGCAAAGGTTTTTTTTGGCCCTGGTATGGACAGGGCACTTTAATTCCTGCCAGGGCAATTATTTACCTTCTTTGTTTTATTCCTTTTTTACCCTTACACGAAGATGTCCCACATTAACAATCAAACAACAGCATTTAATTAAGAAAGTGGGTGGACCATGGACGTACTCTCTCATCCAATTTTTTTTGGCATGGCACACCTTTATATTTATTATTTAATTTTTCTTTATATTTTAATTTTTCCAAAAGGACACATATTAGACTTAATTAGGAAAATAGGATACTAAGGAATCTTATTTGATTATAAGGACACAAGTTGGGTAGATAGACTTAAATACCCTTAATAAAGAAAAATTAAAATAAAAAGAAATAGGCGTATTGGGTCAAAAAAACAAAAAAGAAACAACCGCATATTTTTATTTTGTTATTATTATTATTTTTAAAACGGGGGCTGAAAGTTAAGTTTTCATTGTTTTTTCGCCGATGTATTGGCCATCGCGATCTGATTACTGCCTCCGATCATTGATCACGCGATTCAATGACCACCTTCGATCATTCACCACCGCGACGCGTTGACCATAACGATGTAGTGATCATCCCGAAGCATTGACCACCGCGACGCCCGATGCAATGACCACCGCGATGAAGTGACTCCGTGATGCAGAGACATGGTGATGAAGCGACACCGTGATGCAGAGACACCGCAATGAAGTGACACCGTGATCACGAGACCACCGTGATACCACGACAACGCGATACAATCGAGCACCGCGATCGCAAATGCCATCGCGACGCAGATGACGATCGCGTTTCATTGACCACCGAGATGCAGAGACATCGTGATGAAGGACATCGTGATGCAGAGACACCGCGATGCAGAGACATCGTGATGAAGCGACACCGCGATCCAGAGACACGGCGATGAAGCGACACCGTGATGCAGAGACACGGCGATGATCACGATGCTGCGACACCGCGATCAGAGGCGTAGCGATGCGAGACACCACCGCGAAGCGATGATCACCCCGATCTGAGACACCGTGATCACGATGACCACGGCTAAATTACAATTTTCGTCCTGTAACTAGACACGTTTTGTAATTTTGGTCCTGGTTTTTCTCCGGCGACCATTTCAGTCCTATAAGTGATCTTTTTTTTTTTTGTAAAATAGTCGCGAAGCGCGAAAAAATCTTGTTGTCATTTTTTCGGTCAAAAAATTTTTCATGTCATCCCAAATGACACGTCATCCTTCCACGTCGGACAAAATGCCACATGAGCATTTTTTTTTTTTTGAAAGAATAAAATGTTGCAATTGGGAGGATTCAAACCTGCAACCTAAGACTAAAAATGTGAACACTTCTCCATCCAAGCTACAACCACATATGAGATTTAAAAGAACAACATAATGTTTAAAGACATGTTCAATATAAAAATATTATAGAAAATCTTATTTTTTTAAAATTATATATATATATATATATATATATATATATATATATATATATATATATATATATATATAGATAATATTAGATTATACGTGGTGACAAATTTTAGTTATACGTGGTGACAAATTTATTGAATGTTTATTTTAAGTAATATTGGAGGTTCTTAATTTTTTTTTTATTTTATGTATAATATATATTGTACAATGCATATGACTTAATATATGCTTTTTTTTAATATCAAATTTGTTGATTAAGACGACTATGACAACGAAACAAATGCAGCTAGATCGTATGGTTATCCATCATTGAAGTATTGGGTTCTAGTACCACTACTTAATATATGTTTATTTTTTTTTTTTTATCAATTTAGTTTCTTTCTCTACTAGTACCCAATACTTTAATGTTGCTGTATTTTTTTCGTTGTCTAACCGTCTTAATCAACAAATTTGATATAAAAAAATAAGCATATATTATGTCACATGCATTATACAATATATATTATACATAAAAAAATAAGAACCTCCTATATTACTTAGAATAAACATTCAATAAATTTATCACCATGTATAACAAAACTATATATATATTTTTAAAAAGAATAAAATTGTATGTACTATTAGATTCTCTATAATATTTTTATCTTTGAATATATCTTTAAAAATATATTGTTCCTTAAATAACTTATGTGGTTGTAGCTCGGACGGAGAAGTGTTTTGATTTTCAATCTTAGGTTGTAGGTTTGAATCCCTAATTGCAACATTTTATTCTTTGCAAAAATAATGCTTATGTGGCATTTTGTCTTTGACGTGGAAGGATGATGTGTCAATTTGGAATGACATGGAAATTGTTTTCTTCAGAAAATGTGTACAGTCAGCATTATCAGGCCTTCAAGACTATTTTTGCAAAAAAAAAGACCACTTATAGAACTGAAATTGTCGCCGGAAAAAAACCAGGACCAAAATTGCAAAATGTGTCCAGTTACAGGACGAAAATTGTAATTTAGCCCAGTGACCACCCCTGATGCAGAGACACCGGATGCAGTGACCACCCCCGATGCAAAAACACCGCGATGCACTAACTGTTGGATGTAGTGCCCATAAGGCAATTGTTGCTGGTCTATACGGGCAAGTGGGAGATTGTAGGAAGAAGCGCACGAAAGACAATTTATGTAATTATTTTTATAATTAATAAATGACATATTTATTCTCATCTTATTATTTGCTTCGTGCTTATATGTAATATACTTAAAACCCCAAGTCGTATCATATGTAGCAATATAATATAGTGTTTGTCACACTTGAGGATTAAGTTTTTGGTGATACACTTGAACTAGTAGTCCGTGGTGAACTTAATCAATGTATGGGGTCTATTGATTAAACCATCGATCATTAATGCGCCTAGAACACTTTATGGTGTGACCGTCTTATTCGGACCATCTACGTTGGTTGTCTAAGTGGGTATTTATATATAATGAGAGTCATATAGGATTGGACCGATTTAATTTGCATTTCTCATATAATTCCGTGATTGAGAAATCTTATTAAATCACAAGATGTTCATATATGGATTAACTTTAATCCTGAAGTGATTACATACTCCTACTTGTTTCAAGATAGGGTTTGATGTGTTCGTTAAGGATTGCTAAGAGGTGCGGTCCGAATCACTTTCACGTAGGCACTATTCTGGAATGAGTGAGAAGTGTGTGTCTAACAGATATGGAATCCATTCTTTCCTGCGGTAAGTGAAAGACAATCCCCTTATTTGTTGATCCTAGAAACTGATCGGTCGGCCGAGTTCATATTGGTTATGAACTAATTGATCACTAGTGGATTAATGGTAAATAAGGATAAGATGTAATGAAGAATGTTTACGGAAATAATCCCGGCAAATCACGGATAGTCTATGGAGGGTTAGTGTGTATGTAATGATTATATCAATGGACACTAATTGATCCGGACGTTTTGAGAATAAGTTATATCTATAATCGATAGAGTTCGATTTGGATTTATGGTGGTGTTATTCGGAATTAATAGGTTGAGTAGAAATATTAAGTTCGATGAATGTTTTATTCAATTTATTGTAATTTCTTGGTTATAGGTCCATGGTCCCGGGTTGACTCTGGCTGCGTGAGTGTTTTCGTTTTTATGGAACATAGAAATAAATTAAATAGTTAATTCATTTAATGAATATACTGAATATTATTTATTTGGTAAATAATATGTAAAATAGAAAAAGGCATTTTCTATTAATTCTAATGGCAAAAATGGCGCCACTTTGTGAGCAAATTAGAAAAGAAAATTTCTATATTATGTCACATTGTAATTATTAATTATTTATTTGTTAGATAATTAATGAAAAACAAGTGATTGATTTTATAATCATTATCTCATTTACGGAGATTATCTCTTATTTTATGGCAAATAATTTTTCCTTATGGAAAATGGTAATTGTATTGTGAAAATGATAACTCTCTCTTGTTAGTTAATTTCACATATAAAGAGAGTTCCTCCAAACACAATAGACAATCTAAATCTGCGCCACTTTTACTCAAAAAAGAAGAGAATAATTAGTTTCTTGTTCTAGCCATTAGGAGAAGAAAAACCTAGGGTTTTTTTGAGCATATTCGAGGAGGTTTTACTACGAGGTTCGACATTTCCCAGTCATCGTTTGGAGATACAATCCGAAAGACTGTGGCTTCTCTTTTGTCTATTGCGGCTCCTTCTTCATTTGGGTAAATCTTTAACTATCTTGTAGTTATGTTAATTAATCATGCAAGTTAAATCATGGTAAAAATTGCATGCGAATTTAATTCGTAGCTTCCGCTGTGCATGATCGAGTGCCTCGATCGGTGCTGTGAACAGATCTGACGATCGAATCATTGATCGGATCCGGATTCGGTTTCATATCCAATGTGTATCGGAGGCGAGGTTAAAGCAATTTTGCGATCTTGATTGCATAATTAATTAATATGTAGTGGAATTGAATAAAAATTGTATCTTTTATATGTTTATTATATATATATGCGTGATTGAATGATATGGTTGATGAGATGGATAAGGGGTTGGTACTTGTTTACCGTTCGATCTATTGTAAACCCAAATTTTTCTGGGTATAGGAAATTATGTAAATTATTTGTTGTAATTTAATTTCCTAGTAATTAGAATTTATATATTTCGGCGGCACTGTTGGTTTTAAACATTTTCGTGGAGTATTATCACAATATACACATTGGCGTGGTGGTGAAGATGCGAGATTAACATCATGGAGGCCCAGGTTCAATTCTCTATGGATGTGTATTTTTGGATTATTTTTCCCAGAAAAGTTGTTGTTTTGATTAAATAAGAAGAAAAAAAAAGGTTGCAGCTGAAGGGAGTCGAACCCACGTGCTGCCGGTGGAGAGGAAGCGCCCTGACAAGTTCGGCTACAAGGATATTGGTGAAGATTTCAGAAAGCAAATTAATATACCGATCGGCCACAGATTCTTTTAAGGGGCCAGAGGCCAGAAGGAAAATAAGATACAAAATGAGAAAAAAAAAAGAGGTTGAGAAGGACAAAAACGCGCCTGTTACTACATGTGGTTGTAGCAACATGTAATGTAACACACATGTAATAATATAAGCGTTTTGTCATCAACCACTATTTTTTTTTTTGTCCATTTCTCATTTTAGATAAAAACGATCATTTCTGACCTTTTACCTTTCTTTTAATTAGAAATTAGTAAATCCATTAAACTGGGTTTAAAGTTTTTGTTCTATTTAATAGATTAGATACGGCACATTTATTTTCTTATGTGATTATTTATGTGATATAACCGTGCCATGCATTATATTCATGAATTCCACTCACAACATATGTATACATGGAGAAAATTAATTTTGGCATTAATTGGTCATGTATGAAAATGATAATTAATTTAGATTAATGATGAATTAAATTAATTAAAGGAAACAGAATTTTATCGGGATATAAAATTCACATTATAAACTTGATTTAGGATTATGAATCCTTCAGGGTTTTGGTTATGTAGTGTCTACATAAATTGGAATTCTGATAATAAAAAATTGGAAAATCATGAAATTTTGACACCAACTAGACGGTATTTGGAACCGATAAGTTGGTGGTTGCTTTTCTTGATTTATTGTTTTTCGAATATTGGAATATTCTATAATCCTACTTTTATCATGACCAATTACGAGCATAAAATTCTTTGGTGAATTTTAGTTGTGTAGTGTCTACAAAACAAATTTCTAAATATTCGAAAAATTGGAAAATCATGAATATAGTGTCATTTAGTTAGGCGGTATTTAGAACCAACAAACTAGTGGGAGCTTTAATTTTGTGATTTATTGTTTTTCGATTTTATGGGAAAATTCATAAGTCCTAATAGAATAGGATTATAAAGACTTGGTGAATTAATTGTGTATTGTCTACACAAAGAATTTAATAAATCCGAAAAATTGGAAAGTCGTGAATAAGTGACACTAATTAGACGGTATTTGGAACCGATGAACGAGTGGGAGGATGAAAATTTAAATATTCATGATTTATTGTCTTTCTTGTAAAGAAATTCTGAAAATCCTAATAAGACTACCTAATTTCAAATTAACGAGTGGGAGCGGGGAAGGTGACAACCGACCCCACGGCCTCTATTGTTGACACAAGCAAGTGAGAGAATGGTGACGCCTAGTGCCGCTTTGAATTCGGCCCCCTAAGGATGGCATTCACCGCTATTAAAATGCATGGCTTGGTCTCCGAATTAAGGCTCTGATCTTTAACACTTAAATGCCAAGATTATCTTCTAAAACTAAGGGATAATTACGGTTTAGTTGTACTTGCGAGACACGAGAGAAATGTCCATGATGGACACGGCCCATGAAATCCTAGGGCACAAGGGTTCCCTATAAAAACGCTCATAAGAACTACGTCAGTCTTGATTCCAATTCATACTTTGAATACGTAGGCAACTTGGGAGAAATCTCAGGCTCAGTCTAAATCATACCCCTAAAAAATCCTTTCCCCGGTCATACTCTTTTTTTTCTTCACCCTTAATTCAATTACCTTTAGATTAAACCACCCGGATTTTATACCTGACAGAATAAACTTCGTTAAGTACTATTTTGGACAAAATTCTTCTAATGTTGCGTGTACGTGTTGCGTGTATCGTGTTGCTTTGTGTTCTTTGCATCATGCTGCAGTCTGCAGGTTTGTGGGTTGAAGCAACACGTTTTTTCTTACAGATCAGAACAAGACAATTATTTTGGCCTCACACTATGGAAAACATAGGCCCAAGCCCATATAAGAGGAGGGGCCTCATCCCGAAAACCTAGGTTGTGAAGTGAGAGAAGTCCATCTCTTAATATGGTGGGTGAAACAACCACAAGTTCCCAATGTGTGACACTTTAACACGCCCCCTCAAGTGTGGGCTAGGCTCAACACTTTCACAATAAAGGGTGGCTCCGATACCATGTTAAAGATCAAGCGCTTACCGTTTTAACATGGTATCGGAGCCACTCTTTATTGTGCAAGTGTTGAGCCTAGCCCACACTTGAGCGTGTTAAAAGTGTCCCACATGGGGAACTTGTGATTGTTTCACCCACCATATTAAGAGATGAACTTCCTCACTTCACAACCTAGGTTTTGAGATGAGGCCCTTCTCTTATATGGCTTGAGCTATGTTTTCCACATGTAATCGGGCCGAGATGTCACGAGATCGAACCTGGTTGGAACATTACTTAAAAAAGTGCAAGTGTTGAGACAGTTGCTCACACTTGAGGGAGTGTTGGGACATATTGCCCACACTCTTAATGTATAAGAAATAAAGTAGCTTATTTACTAGCACCAATTGGTTTTAGTAAAATGGTAGCGTTTGATCTTTAACACACCAACTGGTATGTGTATAGGCTGTTTATCATATGTCCTTAGGTTTATTTATTTAATTTTTTTGGTAAATTTTTATTTACTCACAGTTTTGATTTTCTTGTTTTTTTAATTCAAATAAACCATTGTATTTTTTATGACTATTTCGGCACCTTGCTAAAACTTACCTTAATTAATAGTATATCAAACTTTAATAGTTATGTTGATTTTGATTTTGATTGCAGTCCCACGGTTAAGATGGATTTGCGACCGATTTCACTATGTAATTCGATCTACAAGCTGATTTCCTGGGTTGTGGTCAACAGGCTTAAGCATGTAATAGATGGGGTGATCTCCGGCAATCAGAGCGCTTTTATTTCTAGGCGGCTGATAACGGATAATGCAATGGTTGCGTTCGAGACCTTTCATTCGCTAATGGCAGGGGGTCGGGGGTGCCATAACCATGCCGTGGTCAAGCTCGATATGGCTAAGGCTGTTGACCGTGTAGAGTGGGCCTATTTATGGGGTGTGATGGGCAGAATGGGTTTCCCGGCTGGCTTTGTAGATCTGGTGCGAAGGTGTGTTACGACGGTCTCTTACAGAATTTTGTTGAATGGTAGGCCCGGCCAGTTTGTCATCCCCACTAGAGGAATTCGGCAAGAGGACCCTTTCTCCCCTTTCCTCTTTATCATTTTTGCGGAAGGGTTGACTGTTTTGATCGACAGTTACTATGCTCGGGGTATGGTATTTCTTTTGGAGGTGGGGAGGTGTCGGTGTCCCATCTACTCTTTGCGGACGATAGTATGCTTTTGTTCGAATTACTTGACGGGGCGGCGGATACTCTATTGGAGCTCTTGGGTCGGTATGGGGCGCTGTCGGGGCAAGCGATTAATTTCCATAAATCTAGTCATTTTTCGATCGAGAGTAATCGAAGAGGTCCGTGGATGTTCTTTGCCACCACTATGAGATGCCTTTTGAGAATGGGACGGGGAAGTATTTGGGGCTTCTGTTTCTGACTGGGCGGAATAAGCGGCAGGTGTTTGAGTACCTTTGTGAGAAAATCTGGAAAATAACTATCGGGATGGAAAGATAAGCTGCTATCGCCGGTGGGCAAAGAAATGATGATTAAGTCAGTGCTTCAGGCTATCCCTACATTCATCATGCAGTGCTTTAAGGTCCCTACCACCATCATTCATGAGCTGGAGAAGTAGATTAGGTGATTCTTCCGGGATTGATTGATTTGTTTCTGGCTATCAATCCTTACCAAAGATGTACCGGGTCAAATTGTAGTGCTAGTCGGTGAGTCGAATCGTATCCTCGAGGAAATGAAGGCATAATTCAAAGTGTGGTTAAACACCAAGAAGCTATTATTAACTCGATCTAAGTCGCGGTTTTACCATTTTCCTCGGGTTAGATAGTTAGATTAGTTAGATTGTTAGTAAAGCGGTAAATAAATATATAAATATAAAAATAGATAATATATATATTTTGGATCTAGCCAAGAATACTTTCTTGAGTCAATATCTTTTTGTAGTGAAATTGAATGAGATGGATCTTTTCCTTGATGCAAGGAAGTCAATTATATATGAACCGGTGTACTCTAAGCTAGACAACTCCTCACTCACACGGCGTATGAAATTGTCATATGTCTAGTCCTCATCCAATGTCATCTTAAGCATGGGTCACTCCCGTTTTGTCATCACGGCCAGTTTAAGATATCAATTAAGCAGGTGATTTAACGTAATAATATCGTGAGCACAATTTTAATAAGATTTATCTCTCCCAAAACAAATCGCCCCGGGTAGGAAATCGGATTCGTTGTCACATTTTCACTCGGCCAATTTTACCCTCGGTCTTTCTATTACGATCTCGTATTCTAATCGCGAGTTGTCAATTCATTAGATTACGTTTCTAGTAAAAATCGAGTGGCAAATTCAATTTTACTTTCATTAAGTGCAAATAAAAGAAATTCATTATAATTGGTTTTAATCATTATTACGAGTCGATCATCCATTTTACCAAAAAGATAAACTAATTGATTCATATCTTGGCTAGATATATTTTTAGCTTAACATAATTAACATATATAATATATAAATAGAAATAGAAATAGTAAACATAATAATATTAGAATATATTACCGATTACAAGCTTCTTTGATCGAATTCGTTTCCACGGATGTAGTATAACAAAGCTTGATTTTAACAATCTTCGATAATCATTCCGCCATTACAACGGTACTATAACTACTTTATTTATATATATAAAAACATATATATACATACATAGACATATGTATATATAAGGGCCCAAAATGATGAAAACAAGAAAAGAGAAGAAAGGAGATGGAAGAAGAGGGAAATGGAAGAAATGGGAGGAGATGAGAAGAGAGGGGGGGAAGGTTTTTGATGGATATGGGAGGTATTTATTGGGGATATATATATATATATATATATATATATATAAGATATAAGATATAGCGATGGATATCCTTGAAAGTTTGTTAGAAGCATGTGGGATGTAATGATGACTCCTCACATGCACCATTTGATGGTTAAAATCAAGTTGGGAAAGTATCTCCACTTTTCCCGGCGTTTCTATTGCGGCGCTTATCGATAAAATAGCCATAACTTGAGTTGTAGACCTCCAATTGACGTGATTAAAAATGCGTTGGAAAGCTCATTTGAATACCTACAACTTTCATGAAGAACTCTTCCTCAGAAAATGGATCTAAGTTGGGTCAAATGTCCGTCGAAAACAGGTTACGATATAAGCACGTAGGAAAATCGACCCTTTAAACTCGTAAGCTTGTGTCATCTTCTTCTTTCCCTCAAAATCCATCTTTTAGTGCTCAAAACATGTCGTTACGTGGAATCTTGGTCAATGTATAATCCTGCACTGAACCACCAAAACACCAAACGTAAATCCGACCACGACACTCCGGTTCTTAAACCGTACAAAATTTATAAAAACATAATAAAAACACGATAATTTATATAATAATACTACTTACACATTTGGATACAACTTAGTAATTATGACTTGAATTGATACAAAAATGCTCAAAAGCAGTATCGAAATGGGGTGAAATGTTATAATAATGAGTGTTAATTTATCTCTCACCACAACCCCCCCACTTAGCTTTTGGTGGTCATAAAGAGCAAAACAAGCGATAAAACAAAATGAATGAGAGATAAATTCATGAAGATATAAGATATAAGGGACAACCAGATCTTTGCAACCATTAGAATTACAACCAGAGCGTTAACCTCAATATATAAATGTATAGCAGTGTGTGTGTGTGACAAGCCTTTTCAATTTCCACTATCCTCTCTTGAATAATTCAAGCAAACGCACAAATATCCATTCAGACAGTCCTAATGACTTTCCTAGGTATAGGCAGTAACATTTCCACACAAAGTCCTTCCGTGTACTTATTAGGATAATCCCTAAAGCATATCATTCAGTTTATACTGGGGATAGTCAGAAGATAACTAAGTTTCCAACCATATTTCCATATTGTCATTTTTTTTATTTTTAATTATTCCATTTGTAGCATATGCCTTCATTCCCATCAATAGGGCGTTTAGTGATAACACCACTAGCCGGACTACTATCATCGAGCGATCGGGAGCTTTTAAACCTCATAGTGATATAGGGCGTTTAGTGATAACGCCTCTTTGCACTCAAATCATTGGTAGCTACAACCGACATATAGATAGTTCATCTTAATTTGGTATTCTTCTTTAACTTATATCCTTCCTATCACATTCAAACCTTGATATTCACGATTACACATTCAAAAGTTAGGTACTAAGTTCTTTGCTATTATCTACAAAATAACCACTAGGATCTTGAATGGATCTGATTTAAAATTTCGCTTCAATATCAAAGGCTTACGTGAAAGAATTCATGTTACACAAATATATTTGGAATTACAATGCACTTACGGTTCACGTTGGTTATACACATCCAAATTGATCATTATATCTTCAAATCCATGAAATATATACCTTGTACAATTTATTTTAATCAACTAAATAATGCTCGAAAAATCGAAAACTAAAGGGATTTATTGATACAAAATAAACATTAATTCCATTGCTAGACCAACGACTCCACTCCCCACTTACGAACTTACATTGTCCTCAATGTAAAGTGAGTGTAAATAAGTTGTTGGGAAAGCAATGGTGCACTAAAACAAGTCAAAACAAATACTCGGATGATATTAATGGGTGGGTGGGTGGGTTAAAGTTATGACCTCCTCAATTCCATAGTATTTGAACTAATACATGTCACACGTTATTTGAAATTTAAAACAGACTAGATCATGAAATGTAACGTATGGCAAAGTATTAACTCTGAGTCTTTTATACCCATATCCTCGAGGGTTATTTCAAATCGTTCGAACAACCTAAGTCCAGAAATGGCGCATTTGAATTTTCTCTTTTTTTCTCCATCGGGATTTTAGGATAACCACCTAATCATTCCCTTTTTTTAATGACATTCAAACATTCATCCACGAGACTTGGTGAAACAAAATGAAAATCAATCCGAAGTATTATAAAGTATCATCAAAGTATGAGTAATTATTATATTTAACATTTTGCGGGCTGCCTCCTGGTAGCGCTTTTGGTTAACGTCGTTTGCTCGACAAACTTAAACGACCAAAATGATAATGAATAACTAATATAATATACTAAACAAAATGGAATACTTCTAAGAATTACTCACCAAAGCATGTAGCAACTAAGCACACAAACCAACTAGAAATAAATGCTTAATGAGTAAATAGGAAGGATAGTACCCGTTTTATAGTCTATAGCTAGACTTTACTGCTCCGGTTTTCTAATGCCTTTGGTGGTGGGTCATCCTCACGCACCGCATCCTTCTTCAATACCGGTTTCCAGCGAGAGGTTAGACAATTTCCACCAATCCAAGCGATTCTTGACCTTTTCCTTTGATTTTGAGCCTTCGGTTTGTTAGCTTTTACATTA
Source organism: Gentiana macrophylla (assembly GCA_026214975.1). Classification (NCBI taxonomy): domain Eukaryota; kingdom Viridiplantae; phylum Streptophyta; class Magnoliopsida; order Gentianales; family Gentianaceae; genus Gentiana; species Gentiana macrophylla. Next base: position 84,863,863 of record CM047811.1, read on the forward strand.
TTCTTTGAAGTCATCTTCTTCAATTACTGCGTGTTAGTACGATCCATAACAAGGGAACACAAAGTGTTCACACAAGAACAAGATTCTAGTGTAGTGTATGGATATTTCAATGGAATGTAAATGTTGAAGATAACGCGCTCATCATTCACTCCTCAAACTAAGCTCTCACTTACGAACATCGATCAAAGGGGTATTAATAGTTAAGTGCCGAAAAGTGTCAAGAAAACATGCATACCTCTTATCCAACTTCATCTTTTGATTTCCTTTTTAGGGAATGGGGAGTAATTCAAGATCAATTAAAGTAGGGTTAGAATGTATACCTCCCTTACCACTTATAATTAGACGAAGATAGTAAAGCTTCCTTGAATGATTGTGCCTTTTGAGGACATTGTGTGTTATCATTACGTACATTTTCTTCAAAATATGCCTTTGGATATGGTCTTTGCCCTGTCAGTTGAATCGAGGTGAATTTGGGTTGATCCGGATAATGTTCGGTTTGAATTGTCCTTTTCAAACTTGATTCATTCTCAACATGATCATTGGTCAAGGTCCTACTCATTCTTGGATTTTTCAATATTCTAGGAATCTTGACCCATTCCTCATTCTCACTTTCAGGTTCAATATATCTGTTTTGTCTTAGGAAATCTTCAATAATGTCCTCTTCCTCTTTGGTGAATTCAGGTTCATCTTTAGATTCCACATTCTTTTCAAATTTACCATCTAAATCATTCTCTACTTCATTAATTCTGATGTTTTCTAATCCATTATTTCCACAGATCCTTCCACTTCTAGTAATAACAGCATTTACCCCACTTAGATCTCTTTCAGTATTACTTGGTAGTCCTCACGAAGTCTCTTGTTTTTACGTTCCCCTTCCACTACTCAAATGATATTCCAAATTCCGTAATGAAGCTTCTACAATTCTCATTACGGTATCATGTCCACTTATAGATGTTTTCAACGTGCTCATATCCTTAGTATTATACTATAGAAGTCATCATGATTTCCATATTTTGAGCTTGATTTGACATCATACCCATCAGATTTTCGATTCATTTCTCCCGTTTATCAACTCCTTGAGGTTGAGTTGAACTTTGGGTGGCTGGTATACTTTGAGTGGTATGTTGTGGATACGGTCTAAGTAATGATTGTAGGTTCACGATTCGAGGTATCTCCTTGATAAACTTGATTATTATATGGATTCTCGTATTGAACCCGGATCTGGTGGTTGTCCTTGCTTACTAGGGTTTCGGACCAGCGAAAAGTAGGGTGATATCTTAAATAGCATTAAAAGAGTTTGAATACGCGTTATTCAAATTCCTATGCTGTTGTAAAAAACTCACCTTTTCCCTTGAATATCCTTCTAGTTCTTCCATCCCTAATGACACATTATCATGACTTGAGTATTTATTTGGTAAGATATTTTACGAGTTTACATTTTCTTGGCTAATAAGCCGTCAAATTTCTACTCAAATTCTCCAAGTGTGCTAGGACTTACGTATTCGATGTACTTTCTCCTGCAAATGCTACTTTTAAGGTGCTAGAACCGGTTTCCCACATTCGATTGTTTTGGAAATCTTTTACTATAGCATCGTAAACTATTTGGACTTCACTCATCATTAACGAACCACCACATGCATGATCTACATCGCACGTGAGTCTCTCCTTAATTCTGACGAAAAGTTGGATTTGCATTTCTAAGGAATAACCATGATCGGGACAAGCTCTTAGTAGCTTTTAAATCTTTCCCACGCATTCCCAAAGCGTTTCTTGAGATCCTTGTCTAAAATTAGCAATCTCGACTATTAATTCAAATTTTCTACCAGGAGTAAAATCTTTGCTTTAAGAACTCGGTTTGAATATCCTCCCAACTAGTCAATGAATGATGTGGAAGTAATGAAACCAATCTCGTGCTCTTCCTTTTAAAGAAAAAGAAACATAGACATCCTCGTTAATTCCCGATGAGCACCATGACTTTTGGTGTATTAGACAATTCTTGAAAAGATAGAGATGATGATGTGGATCCTCATCATCTTCTCCTAGAAATTGAGCTCTTGTGTCAATTAAACCAAAAGATGAGATTTTATTTGAAATTAATTGCTCCTTTATTGGGTAAGCGAATTGGATTATTAATCTGGTACCTTCTTACGGTCGATCACATATAGGTCTCGGGTTAGAAATTTGGTTTCGATTATTACGATTATGCTTATTCCAATTACGATTATTTCTATTATTACGATTACGGTTATTAGGTTGAGGTAAATTCGATTAAGGTTTTGGCCATGCCCTTGAGCATGAGCAATCCGCTTGTTCAGTGTTTCACCAGCGGTTTCGACCATTTTAGTAACTTCGATTTGACAATTCTTGTGGAATAGAAAATATCGAATAGAAAATAACACGAAATCGATAAAAAAACCACATTTTTCTTCTCTCGGTAATTACGAATCCACTCGGTATTTACCGAGTGTATTTTATTTTATTTTATTTTTATTTTATTTTTTATAATTGGTATCTTACCAATAGGTAGGTACCAACAAAAATAAGCGAACGCGTTTACTTTCTACTATCGAAAATGAAAATAACTTCGAAATTGGTAGAAGAAGAAAATTGGTAACTAAAGAAGGTAGATACCAGCGGAAAATAAAAAAGAAATGTGATAAGAAGAGTGTTGACTTATCCTCGAAAATTTTGAGCTAATACAAGTAGAAACCATTCGAACACAATGAATTAGCGTCGTTTCCCGACAACGGCGCCGAAAAAGTGACGGATTTGTTTCTAGGCTATCAATCCTTACGGCGATTATGCGGGTCAAATTGTAGTGCTAGTCACGGTGAGTCGGTCGTATCCTCGAGGAAATGAAGGCATAATTCAAAGTGTGGTTAAACACCAGAAGCTATTATTAACTTTCGATCTAAGTCGCGATTTTACCATTTTCCTAGATTAGATAGTTAGATTAGTTAGATTGTTAGTAAAGCGATAAATAAATATATAAATATAAAAATAGATAATATATATATTTTTGGATCTAGCCAAGAATACTTTCTTGAGTCAATATCTTTTGAAGTGAAATTGAATGAGACAGATCTTTTCCTTGATGCAAGAAGTCAATTATATATGAACCGGTGTACTCTGGCTAGACAACTCCTCTCATAAATGAGCGTATGAAATTGTCATATGTCTAGTCCTCTCATCCAATGTCATCTTAAGCATGGGTCACTCCCGTTTTGTCATACGGCCAGTTTTAAGATATCAATTAAATATGTGATTTAACGTAATAATATCGTGAGCACAATTTTAATAAGATTTATCTCTCTCAAGACAAATCTGCCCCCGGGTAGGAAATCGGTTCGTTGTCACATTTTCACTCGGCCAATTTTACCCTCGGTCTTTCTATTACGATCTCGTATTCTAATCGCGAGTTGTCAATTCATTAGATTCGTTTCTAGTAAAAATCGGTGGCAAATTCAATTTTACTTTCATTAAGTGCAAATAAAAGAAATTCATTATAATTGGTTTTAATCATTATTACAGTCGATCATCCATTTTACCAAAAGATTAACTAATTGATTCATATCTTGGCTTAGATATATTTTTAGCTTAACATAATTAACATATATAATATATAAATAGAAATAGAAATAGTAAACATATTAATATTAGAATATATTACCAATTACAAGCTATTTGAATCGAAATTCGTTTCACGGATGTAGTTTAACAAAGCTTTGATTTTAACAATCTTCGATAATCATTCCGCCATTACAACGGTACTATAACTACTTTATTTATATATATAAAAACATATACATACATACATAGACATATGTATATATAAGGGCCCAAAATGATGAAAACAAGAAAAGAGAAGAAAGGAGATGGAAGAAGAGGGAAATGGAAGAAATGGGGAGAGAGATGAGAGAGAGGCAAGGTTTTTGATGGATATGGGAGGTATTTATTAGTATTATATATGGGGATATATATATATATATATATATATATATATATATATATATATATATATATATAAGATATAAGCGATGGATATCCTTGAAAGTTTGTTAGAAGCATGTGGGATGTAATGATGACTCCTCACATGCACCATTTGATAGTTAAAATCAAGTTGGAAAATATCTCCACTTTTCCGGCGTTTCTATTGCGGCGCTTATCGATAAAATAGCCATAACTTGAGTTGTAGACCTCAATTGACGTGATTAAAAATGCGTTGGAAAGATAATTTGAATACCTACAACTTTCATGAAGAACTCTTCCTCAGAAAATGCCTCTAAGTTGGGTCAAATGTCCGTCGAAAACAAGTTCACGGTATAAGCACGTAGGAAAATCGACCATTTAAACTCGTAAGCTTGTGGCATCTTCTTCTTTCCCTCAAAATCCATATTTTAGTGCTCAAAACATGTAATTACGTGGAATCTTGGTCAATGTATAATCATCTGCAATGAACCACCAAAACACCAAGCGTAAATCCGACCACGACACTCCGGTTTACTAAACCGGTACAAAATTTATAAAAACATAATAAAAACACGATAATTTATACAATAATACTACTTACACATTTGGATACAACTTAGTAATTATGACTTGAATTGATACAAAAATGCTCAAAAGCGGTATCGAAATGGGGTGAAATGTTATAATAATGAGTGTTAATTTATCTCTCATCGAGGATTGATCCGGCACGAAAAGGTTCAACTGGAAAAAGCGGGAGGCGTCTTTGCTTGCCGAAGAATTTGAGAGGTTGGGGTTCGGGATTTGGAGTGTTTAAATCTTGCCCTCATGGGTAGCGAGACTTGGGGCTATTTGGTGTACCCATCTGCCTTGGTGAGTCGGGTTTTATGTGTAAAGTATTTTGAACTTATCTTTCTTGGTAGCGATTAAGACCTCACGGCCTTCCTTCTTGTGGCGGAGTGTGTTGAAATCGGGATCCTCTCTATAGTGGCTTCTTGCGCTGGAGAGAGGGGATGGGTCTTCTCTCTTTGTTTTTGGGGATGCTTGAGCAGGTGTGCCACCTTCCGTTCGGATTCCTTTAGCGGCACCACCCTCCCACAAAATTGCAAGGTGGCGGACTGGTAATGGTAGATGGAATGTCACTTTGATCGAGGCGGGACTTTCAACCGTGGGAGGTGGGCGCGATTTTGGGTACTCGGTTGCTCGAGTGATGCATGCAGAGGCGGACGTATTTGCATTATGAAAGCCAGGTATGTACTCGGTCGGGACCGTCTATCATCTGGAAGTTTCTTATATCGGGAGGGTCCATAGGAGCACATGCTTCTTCTTGGCGGGGCGGATGCCGTTTGGTGCCAATGTTGGTTGGTTTACGTCCCGACCATGAATTCGACATTTCTATATGCGGTGTTTTCATGATTCTCTGCCCATTGCATGAAACACAGGCGAAGCGAAGTTTAGGCATAAGCCAATGCAAGATTTGCGGTGTTGGTCCCTTGAAAAGGCTTTGGTTAAGTTTAGAGGGGGGTGAATAAACTTAACACTTAAAAATTTTGGTTAACAAACTCATCAACCCGGCCATTTCTTGATGCTTGATAGTCTGTGACCTTGATGATCTGTTGACTATTGAACTTCTTGAATTTGTCTTGATGCAATATATCAAAAATTAAGCCTTGTTACTTGTTGTTAAAATGGGATACTAAGTATTAGATACTCATTAGTGTATGTGTGTGAATTCAAATGCTAGATTCGATGGTGATGTGCTAGATAAACTAAATGCGAGTAAATCATGCAGAAGTAAGTAGGCGATTTTATAGTGGTTCCAGGTGATGTACCACTCTTCTCTGTAATGTTGGAGGTAATTTACTAGAGATCTTTGAGATAGCTTTTACAAAAATCCTTAAGTTGCTTGTCCTTCACCAATAACTATGGCTTCACAAAGCTGAACACTTGGAGCAGGTAGGATTCTTTGGTCCAAAGTCTTCCACTTGTCCTTGAAGGGTAGGATTGCCTCTTCACGGCTCCACCACAAACAACGATCTTTCACACCCTCGGATGCTTCACTTTGTCTTGATGATTTCTTACGAAAGAAAGTTTGAATCAAGTAAGTGATTCGACTTTGACGACTTGATCGAGGATGATATGATCGTGACTTGATGTCTTCAAGTGTGTAAACTTGATGTATCTTGAATCTGATTACACTTGAAGATATTTTACGGATTAGTAGATTAAAGCTCGGTAGAATTCGGGGGTGTTTTCTTGGTTAAATTCTGATTGCTCAAGATAGATCCTTAATTTTCATCAATGTTCATCACTTGTATCTGAATTTGGAGTCCTCTACTTATAGGTAGGAATCCTTGTGACTTATGTTTGAAATTCAAACATAGCCGTTTCAGATTTTGTCCTATTTGACTTGCCTTACATCCTTTGTTCATAAATCTTGACCTTTGTCGAAATGCTTTTTGACGATGTCTGATCATCCACCCCTTTGACTTGTATCCATTGGATAATCCTCTGAATTTTTCCAACGTCCCTTTAATCTTATCCATCGATTTGTTTGATTAAATCAGAGGTTGTTAGCTGTCCTTATCCATGTTTTCTTCCAATGTAACCTTTGAATAATTCGATGTATGTGTATCGGCGAGTTCACTGTGATCAAAAGTCTGCTGATATACTTGTTAGTTAGCTGATCCATATTTTGCTAACTGTCTTCTATCTAACTTTTATTTATGAAGTTAGATTACACGATTTTGAACATAACTAAGTTCCAATCACCATTTAACTTATGGAACTTAGACCTTGTACACAAGGTATATGTAATCAGTTTAGGTCATCACAGGCTTCCCTAAATTCTGATTCCATATCCTTGACTTTAATTACTAAGTTTGATCCACTTAGCCTTCAATAAGCGAGTTTGAGCCTCGTACCCGAGTCTTGATGAGTTCTGGACTAGTCTCTTGACCTAGCTAACCTCTTGATATAGACCGATCTATTGATGTAAGTCGGTGACCTATTATAGATGCTTGTTTGATCAAACCTATACAAATATCAAATTCTAATAAACCTATACATTTGATCTAGACATCTTTTTGCCCCCATAATCTCTCAAAGCGAGGAGGCCATAGAAAGTCTTTTTATTCCTTTGTTTTGAACTTAAAAGAATTCAATTGAATTTCACCCCTTATTTTATATCTTATTAAAATTGAAAAAATCCAGAGATTGCAATAGAAAAAGAAATAAGGAGGTTTGTTTTGCTCTATAACTTGACTAGTGCGCACTCATCACTAAAACATAAAAATAAGTCCCACAATTTCCCTTTTTTGGTGATGATGCCAATACCCTCATTAAAGCAAAGCAAAGCAAAAGATTAAAAACAAAAACAGAACAAACTTAGTCATATCTCATTATAATCAGGTTGTTCAAAATTATTACAAACTAGATTCGACAAAAGATAAAGCAGATGTGAGTATCTTTGATCTATTGTCTTCTTTCTCTTTCTTCCCTTGCCTTCTCAACTTGTTCTTGGTAGGCTCTGATCTCTCGACCATTTCTCTCATCCATTCATTTTCATTCGGAGAGAAATCAATGTGAGGATTCACTTGTTTCCACCAATGCCATGCTTGGGTGAGAGTAAGATTGATCGATATACTCTAAAGCCTAAACACATGTATATACTTATTTAAACTCATTAAGTGACTCCTTTGTTTGATGTGGTAGGTAAACTCCTTCCACCTCTACCACCTCTTCCACCTCTTCCACCTCTGTGTGTAGCCCTCATGGTTTTAACCTTTGCTTCCCAAAATTTTATGCCCAAAAGGAGTTTAAACCTTCATGAAAGCCTTTGTCATGATAGGGTCTCCTTTTATTATAGTAAACCTTTTTATATTCTTTGAGAAGATCATCGATAAGTGGAAATGCGCGGGTGCGGCTCTCTAAAAGCATTAGTGTCATCTTCCCATCTTTTCTTAGCGAAGATTACAGCGACCTCTTTTGCTCTTCTGTTTGGCTCTCTTCCCCCTTATTGACATTATCAACAAAACGGGACAGCAGGCCACGTACACTCTCTTGTGTGAGCACTAGGTTGTTCAATTGACTCTCCATAATTTCAGTCCTAGTGTCAACAGCTGTGATCCTTCCTTGCAATGTTTGCTCTAGTAGAGTTATCCTCTCAGTGATTCTAGGATCAAGTACAACGAGTTGCGGTGTTCAATGAGACTTCGACCACAGCGAGTTTAGGTGTCTCGGCAAGTTTATCAAGTTTTTGTTGAATAGAGGCAAATTGATCTTTCAAAAACTTGTCCTTGATGTATTACCTTGCTTAATCCCTTCATATCTTGAGCAAGGTCAACAAGAGCATATTGGGTGGAAGTAATATTGGAAGCAACAGATTTGATGGTTCTTCCTTTATTCTCCACTAAATTCATTAAGTCTTCAAATCTTTGCTCTTGCTGTCAAGTTGAGTTCTTAAATTTGCAATGTCTTTTACGATAGTCCTCAACTCATCAAAACATGTGTCTTGGTACCCCACCAACCATTCCTCAAAGTGACTCCATTGTGCGAGCTCTTACACATTGTATTGTTGCCTCTGTCTGCGATAACCAAAGCATAGCTCATATCCACTTCCAGCGAGGGTTAGGTCCTTGGAATTCCTCAAGAATGGGATCAAGCGAGTTCTTCAAAAAGCGGTACAAATGCTGTTGAGGTTCATCATCAATATGTTCTTCCTCGAGGCACTTGAAACTCCTCATCACTTTGTAGTCATAGTCCAGTAATTTGTTCATCCTCAACTATAACAACGATCTGTGACCACCCTTCCATCTGGTGGTCTTGTCTCGATGGGCTCCACTTCTGGTAGCCTCTTCAACAACAACAACAACAGGGGTTTCCTCCAAACCCATAGATAGTTCCAACCTATGTCAGTCTTTGTTTGAGACTCGGCCTTTGTACCTCCGATTCAACCTTTGTCCAAGTCTTTGTTTGTACCTCGACCTTTGTACCACTGTTCCAACCTTTGTTCATGTGCTATTTGTGCTACAACAACACATGTCTGAGGAATACATCCATATTCTCTTTTGAAATTCCCTAATATCAAATCCTTCTTAGAAAATTTGTAGCCTTGGTTAGAGTGTCACGAGTGTCAATCCATGATTAATATTGACTTGAATCCTCGGAAGCGACATCGGGTTCACTATGATCGATAACCACTTTCATCATCCAAATGTGCGATCTGGCGATCATCAGGGTTGTTCAACGAGTTCGACAACAAATGAGGTATCGAGATACACCAACTAATCTGTTTGCACCAATGTGTATACCCTCGTTGATTAGTGCCTCTAGATCATCCATAGTAAGATCCTCAGGATCTTCATCCATTTCTTCGATTTGTTGCCTCTCGATGAAGCGTCCGGCATCAATAATTGCTCCACTCTTGGTTCAATTAACATAGCGGTTCCTTTGGTTCCTCTGGACCGAAGGATAATTACCTCAAGATCGGATGATGATGAGTCATCATCATCATCTCTTGGATCCACTGAATTTGATACCCTCCTCATTACATTTGTTCATCAAATATATCCATCGATCTTGATTGCAATAAGGAGGTATCAACCAGATCAGGCAAATTTTCCACTCCCAACTTCTCAAAAGCCTATTCTTCAAAGTCTGTCATTGGTTACTGCGGTGGCTTTTGTCTCTTGTAGAATCAAACTTCCATTGGTAATAATCGACCACTTGTTGGAGCTTAGGATCAACAAACTCCTCTTTCCTTTTCTTCTTATGTCTTTCAAAAGGCATGGTTGGCTTTACAGGGAGCATTTTGTTCACTCTGTGACCTCCAAGGTCCCAACCAGCAGTTAGAGTTTCCTCAACAGATGCCTCTAGGTCGATGGGTTGCTCGGGTTGTACATTTGTTCTACTACATCCATCTGTACTACACTTGGTTCCCCACGACTTATATGCTCATCGGCGAGGTCGACCAGCAGTTGCTCTTCCCCACGAACTATTGCAAATCTGGCGGGATCTTGAACCAACTTTTCCACTTCCACAGCAAGTGTAGACTCAGTAGTCTGCTGTGGTTCTTCAACAAGTTGCTCAACAACAACTTGTGCAGTTTCAGTAGGCTCAGCAGCCTTTACTGGTGAGGATTCAACAACCTCTACAGCAGGCTCAATTTCAGTAGTCTGCTGTGATTCTCCAATAGGTTGCTCATCAACAACCTCTACTAACTTTCTCGTGGGCTTAATAATCGTTAGAAGTTCGACCTCAGCGACTTCTTCTTTTTCTTCTCTTTGTTCCTCTAGAATCCTTAAGCTTTGCTTCCCTTTGCTATGTTTCTTTTTCTTGGCAATCTCTTTCATTCTCTTGGAAAGATCTACTGTTTCAACTTCAGTAGACTTTCTCTTTCTACTAGCTTCCTTCTGTTGTTCCTTCAAAACTTCAGCAACAGTCTTCTTCTTTGCAACTACAGCAGGGTGAGTGACCTCAATCTCTACTGGACCCTTAGTAGACTCAGCAGTCTCTGCTGTTTGCTTCCTTGTCTTCTTAGGCTTTCATAATTCAGTTATTTTCCTTGTATTAGCAGCCTTTCTCTTCTCAGTAGCATTCTTAGGTGCAACAGGTTTAACAGCTTTCTTAACCTGTTCACCACCACTATCATCATCTCCACCATCACCATCACTTTCAGTAGCCTCATCATCTACATCTTCATCATCATCCAGACCAGGGATAAGAGTAGCAACTTCTGGCTTGAATCTGGATATGTTGATCTTTTCAGATAAAACATCAAGTATCTGAAGGTGATTCAACAAGGTCTGAATCATTAGACCTAAGGGCTTGACCTTGGACTTCCTTATACCATCTCTATCTTCAATACACACCTTCTTCATGTAGTGTATGAAGAATCCAACCCAATCAAACTTCATACTTCTGCAGATGATGATCAACATGTCTATTTTAGGTCCAGACAGTGTATCTAGATTTCCAACAAATCCCAAAATGGTTTTGGCAATCAATTTGCTCAGCAGGTTATATTCATGAACAATATACTTTACATTGATGCCCAGATTTGATGATATTGTATCATTTGTTTTATTGAATCCACAAACTTCATTCTTGGTAGATTCATTGCTTCTAGATTGGTGGGTGCATTGTTTCAGTGCAAATTTAAATACCTCTCTCGGTGAAATGCGATGATACTTCAATTTCTCTTCCATTAACGATTTGTAGTGAAGGCCTTTCTACTTTCATGTATGACAATGTTCTTCGAAATTCCAACACATTGACATAGGAAATTCGTTCCAATCTTACATTTTATAACACCTTACAGCCCGACAAACCGTCGATTCTTCTTCTAATATTAATGGCTAACTTCGGTTGAGTTCTGATCGATAACATATCCTCTTACACTCGACTTGTTCCAATATGAACTTCATCCTTCTTTCCCATTGTTGTAAGAAAAGATGAGGAGGAAAGCTTGTAAATCTGTGTTCACCACGATTGTAAGCGAAAAAATCGATCTGAGTTTTTGTAAGTAGCCTCTGTGTATAGAGTGCGTATATATCTGAGACAAATGTGGTTAAGCTAGCCGAACACGTCTTGTGCATTAACCATGATTAAAGTTGGAATAAATGGGATCTTGACACGTGGCCCATTACTTATCCATAAATGTTTGTAACCGTTCGATCATGTAACCGTGATTATAAAGAAGATAAATATCCGCCATTTGCTTTTTGACTTACGTAAGTTTGGTATGTAACGTTTCCTTGATAGCCTTGTCATCGTGGACTTGGCCCGACATCCTGGATAGAGAAGTCTCGGCGACTCTTTGATAGAGTCACTCTGCTGATGTTTAATTCCTTTTGTATTGTCCAATTGATAATACAATATGAAGTTTAATACCAATGACTGATCTGTTAAGTGAGCTCACCCAACATAACAAAGACCAATCCCCTTGGGAACTTCATTTGCTCAATTGTCCAACCATAAGTACATGGAATTGTTGATACCAATGACTAATCTGCTAAGTGAGCTCACCCAACATAGCAAAGACTAATCCCCTTGGTGAATTCCAGTACACTGCTGATTAAGATTATATCAGTCAACTTTTATAATTCCAAGTTCAGTCCTTAGTTTAGCAAATCTTTCACTATCAATGGTTTAGTGAAAATATCGACAAGTTGATCTTGATGAGGGATATAAAGAACCACCACATCTTTCTTTTCAACATGATCTCTTATAAAGTGATGTCTCACATCAATATGCTTGGTTCTTGAGTGCAAAACATGATTTTACGTGATTGCAATTGCACTTGTGTTGTCACACATAATTAAATTTCTCTTTCTTCAATTCCATAATCCCTTAATTGTTGTCTTAACCAAAGTACTTGTGCCTGACAACTTCCAGCGACTATATATTCGACTTGACAATGGAAGTTGATAGAGAATCTGTTTCTTGCTAAACCAGAAACGATCTATTTCCCATTAAGCGCGAGTTCTGTGGTGCTTTTTCTATCAATCTTGCATCCAAGCATAATCGAATCTGAGTAGGATATAACTTTGAAGCTTCCATATTTTGAATACCACATCCACTACTCCAAAGTCTCTTTTAGATACTTGAGAATTCTTTTATTTGCACCTAAATGACTTTCCTTAGGTTTTGATTGAAATCTTGCACAAACACCTACAGCAAAGGATATATCAGCTCTGCTGGCAGTAAGGTACATCAGACTGCCTATCATCATTCTGTATAAGGTTTGATCAACATATTTGCCATCTTTGTCTCCATCCAGTCTAATGTTTGTACTCATAGGAGTTGATACCTTGGTGCTGTTTTCCATACCTAATTTCTTCAGTAGCTCCTTGGTATACTTGGTTTGATGAATGAAGATTCCATCTTTCATTTGTTTGACTTGCAATCTCAAAAAGTAGTTCATCTCTCCTATCATACTCATTTGGGATTTGCTTTTCATCAGATTTGCAAACTTCTCACACATCAATTCATTTTCAGAACCAAATATTATGTTATCAACATAAATTTGTACCAGCAGGGTGCTGTCTCCTTCATTGATTCTGAAAAGAGTCTTGTCAATGGTGCCTTTTGTAAAACCATTGTCCACCAAGAATTGAGATAGAGTCTCATACTATTCTCTTGGTGCTTGTTTCAAACCATAAAGTGCTTTGTTGAGTCTATACACTTTATATTCTTGTTCTTTAACTTCAAATCCAGGAGGTTCTTTGAACATACACCTCCTCTTCGAAATGCCATTCAAAAATGCACTTTTGACATCCATCGATATACCTTGAAGTTTTTATAAGGCTGCATATGCCAAGAATAATCGATAGCCTCAATCTTGCAGCGAGGGCATATGTCTCATCAAAGTCTATTCATACCTTGAGAATAGCCTTTAGCTCTGATCTGGCCTTATTCCTTACAATGTTACAGATTCATCAATTTGTTTTTGTATACCCATTTTGTACCAATGATATTTGCATGATTAGGCCTTTCCACTAGTGTCCAAACTTGATTTCTTTCAAATTCATTTAACTCTTCTTGCATAGCAATTATCAATCTGGATGCAAAATTGCTTCTTCTACAACTTTAGGTTCCATTTGAGATAGAAAGCAAGTAAACATTGCTTCTAAGCGTCTTCTAGTCCTCACACCTTGTTGTATGTTGCCAATTACTTGTTCAGCAGGGTGATTCTTTAACCATTGTGGATTTTGGTTAGATTGATTTTTAGGAACATCATCTTGATAGGTCTGCTTTGTAGCCAGGGTTCAATGAGATCCTTGAATTGCCTCAGTTGTTGCATCAGTAGTGTTACCAGCAGGGTGTTTAGTAGGGGCAGAATCAGAAACCTTTAAGTTATTAAACCTCTCCAAAACTTCAATACAATCTGGATCAGTGACTTGTGGATTCTCAGCAGGTTCTAAAGTTTCATCTTCCATACCAGTGAACTTAGGTTCATCAAATACAACATGTATTGTTTCTTCATGTTTCAGTGTCCTTTTGTTCAGTACCCTGAATGCCTTGCTGACTGAAGAATATCCCAAAAAGATTCCTTCATCTGATTTTGGTTGGAATGTCTTCAATTGCTCCTTATGATTTAAGATAAAACACTTGCTTCAAATGGATGGAAATAGGATATATTGGGTTTTCTTCCATTCCAAGTCTCATAAGGTGTCTTCCGCAACTTCTTGTTCACTGAGGTTCTGTTTTGTGTATAGCATGCTTTATTAACTGCTTCAGCCTAATATCTTTCAGGCAGCAATGCTTCACAAATCATAGTTCTTCTTGCCTCTTTTATAGTTCTCTTCCTTCTTTCAAAGAACCCCATTTTCTTTGAGGTGTACCAGACAACGACAAGTTGATGTAAAGTCAACGATACTGTTCACAATATTCTCTTATAAATTTATTGAGAAATTTAGTACCCTTATATGATCGATTTTTACTCTTTTTGTTAGACTTTTCTCATTTTGTAATCTCTTCAAAAGTTCAGGCATCTTTTGAAGTGTTTCACTTTTCTTGATCATGAATATCACCTAAGTGTATCTTGAATAATCATCCAAAACTACCAAAGTGTACTTCTTTCTGTAACACTTGTTGGTGTAAGCTGGTCCAAATAGATCCATATGCATCGGCTCAAAAATCTTTTAGTTGATTGCTTAGTTTTTGACTTGAAGCTTGATTTTGTCTGTTTACCTTCTTGGCGGACATCACATCTGCATCCTTCTTGAATGTGATCTCGGATAAACCAATCACCGTTTTTCTTCACCAATGATTGAAATCATCAAAGTTTAGATGATTCAACTTCTTATGCCATAACCAATTGAGTTACGACTTGGTGTGCACTGTCGGGCATGTCTCTGGAACATGATGAGCCAGTCCACAACATACATGTTTTGTTGTCTTCTTCCAGCCAACACAACTTGATCACCTCTTTCACTAATGACAATACAGGTGCCTTTGTCAAAGGTGACCTTGTATCCCATGTCACAAAATTGTCGATTAACTCATTGGTTGTAGTCGATCCTTCCACATATGCAACATTCACGATTGTTAATCCATTTCTCACAAGTGTGCCATATCCTCTTGTGTATCCAGGTGTATTTTGTTGCCAAAATTCACTCTGAGTCCATCCTTTGCCACATAATCGACCAGGCGATGCTTATTCTTTGTCATATATGCCGGAACATCCACTGTCAAAGTACCGACACCCTACAAAACAAAGTTAATGCATTTTAGTTACCCAAAACTGTTTGGGTCCATAATGGTCGATGGTAAGCATGACCACTTGGCAAATTTCCATAAGGTCTTCTCTAAAAGTGTCATACTTTGCTTCGTATATGTATTCTACACATCCATAAGGTCGACAATTGGTTGTGTAGTATTCACATATGCTTTACGGCCTTTTGGTATGTAATCTTTGTTTGAAGTGATTTACATTGTTAGAAGCATTAGCATGACCATTGGATTGCTGTATGTTAGGAACAGCCCTGTAGTATGGAGTCTGCTGAGGTCTCTGCTGAGGTCTTGTATAAGTCCTCTGCTGAGTCCTTTGATGATTCCATTGCTTAGGTTTTACCCTAGCAGCATGGTTATACTTATTGTTTCTAGCAGTGGGGGCAGGAATATTCCAGTCATCATCAGTAGGGAACAGTCTACCTTTCCCCCTGAGATAAGTATCCCTTAAATGATTGACATTTTTAGGTTTAGGATTCTTATCCTTGGAATATTTCTGATTTTGCCTTTTTTGGTCCAAAGCAGACTTGGTAGCAGTGCGCTGCTCGATGGAATCTAGAAGGTCCAGCGATCCTACCTTTGGATTTACCCTTTTTGTTAGGTACTGATGTCCTTTTTGACTTCTGATTTTGCTTCTTTGAAGCATTCTCAGTAGGCTTCACTACCTTAGCAACCTTACTAGGAGTTGGATCTTGTCCAGGTACAAACTTAAGACCAATCCTGGTACTAGGTTCAGTAACCTTACTGGATCCACTCTTATTGGATTGTTGAGTTTCAAATCCAAGACCTGTTCTATCACCATAAGGTTTTCCAGATTTTGAATGCAGTGGTGGAACAAGATTGCTCAGCAGACTCAGCAGCTACTAAATGTTCAACAAGCTTATGCTGATTATGTCCAACTTCTTTTTCCTTTCCCTTGAGAATTCTTAATTCAGCCTTTAACCTTTCAACTTGTACTTGAAGAGCTTCTTTTTCAGCCTTCACAATCTCATAACCAGATTGTATTATCCTCAGTTGATTAAGGATGGCATCCTAAGTTTCTTCATTGTCATAATTTTTAGGATTTGAACCACAAGTTGATTCACAATCACTTCCAGCATGAGTATTTATAGATACAGAATTGTATACCTCCTCTGTTTCATCCATATTTGCCATCAGAGCATAATCATCCATATCAACAACAAGTGCAGTGTCATCAGATTCATTTCCTTTTTCTGATTCCACTTCATATCCTGATTCATCTTCAGCAACCGTAGCCTTCTTGCCATGTCTTCTTTGTTGACTTTTACTCTTCAGTAGGTCTGGACAGTCAGGTCTGAAATGTCCAGGCTTCTTGCAATTGAAGCAAAGATAATCAAGTTCCTTACTTTGTTTTAACTCAGGACAATCAAGTTTGAATTGTCCTAGTTTCTTGCAATGAAAGCACAAATAATCATTGTCTTTCTTTGGTTCTTCCTTCTTCTTTTCACTAGATCTCTTTGTGAAATTCCTTGAAGAACACTTTCCAGTCTTCATCATTCTGATTTTCTTGCTCAGTAGGGCAATTTGCTCTTGCATCTCATCCAATGAGATCATCTTGAGCTCTGATGTCTCTTCTTGATGCTTAGCGACCAATGCGGTGGTCTTTGGTTCTTCCTTTTGATTGGTAGGAACCAATCTCTTGCTAAACTCATAAGCTTTAAGATCTGAGAATAATTTGAAGGTATCCTCTTCATGTAGTTTTCTCATTTCTTCTATATAGCGATAACCTTCATCTCCCAAACTTCTTTGTCGGTAGTGCTTCTTCCATGATTTTTGAGTTGATTTCTTCTTTTGAGTAGCTTACACTCGGTAAAGTGAGTTCATCCAGATTGCATTGAATCTTGATTCCATTTGCTCAATGGTTTCATTTGGTTGCATTTTGAACTTTTGGAATTTCTTTTTAGCCACACTTGATTTTGTTCTTCTTGATTGAATCGTGCCTTCCACAGATCTTGTATCTTGTCCCAAAGTTTCTTTGCGGTTTTGCAATCTTTCACCTTCATGTACATATTGCTATCAAAGTTACGTATATGATATCAATAGCAATATTGTTGATTTGATCTTTTTCTATCTTGATCCATTCTCTTTTTGGTTTTGGAATGTCTTGTGTCTCATCTCCCACTATTATTGACTTAGTAATCTCTAGTGGTCCTTGATCAAGACATCCATCATCTCATCATGTGTTGCGGCTAGAAAATCCACGCATCGACGTTTATACTCATCAAAACGATCCAAAGAACACATCAACATTGTTTTAGCATCTTTGGTTGTTATCCATGATGCAAAGCTTTGAAAATTAGTAACTTGAAAAAGTTTTCAAAGTATTTTCACAAGCACAACAAGTAGGATTACTTCAGAACAAAAGCACTGCTCCGATACCAATTGTTGGTCCCTTGAAAAGGCTTTGGTTAAGTTTAGAGGGGGGTGAATAAACTTAACATTTAAAACTTTTGGAGTTAACAAACTCAGCAACCCAATGACTGCTTGATGCTTGATAGTCTCTTGACCTTGATGGTCTGTGACTATTGAACTTCTTGAATTTATGCGGCGCAAATATATCAAATATTAAGCCTTGTTACTTGTTGTTAAAATGTGATACTAAGTATTATATACTCATTAGTGTATGTGTGTGAATTCGGATGCTAGATTCAGTGATCGATGTGCTAGATAAACTAAATGCGAGAAAGTAAATGTAGAAAGTAAGTAGGCGATTTTATAGTGGTTCCGGTGGTGTAATCTGTTAGTCCACTCTTCTCTGTGATGTTGGAGGTAATTCACTAGAGATCTTTGAGATAGTTGTTACAAAAATCCTAAGTTGCTTGTCCTTCACCAATAACTATGGCTTCACAAGCGAACACTTGGAGCAGGTAGGATTCTTTGCTCCAAAGTCTTCCACCGGTCCTTGAAGGGTAGGATTGCCTCTTCACTAGCTCCACCACAAACAACGATCTTTCACACCCTCGGATGCTTCACTTGTCTTGATGATTTCTTAAAAAAGAAAGTATGAATCAAGTAAGTGATTCGACTTTTCGTGACTTAATCGAGATGATATGATCGTGACTTGATGTCTTCAAGTGTGTAAACTTGATGTAGCTTGAATCTGATTACACTTTAAGAGATTTTACGGATCGATGAGATTAAAGCTCGGTAGGGTCGTGCAGGTGTTTTCTTGGTTAAATTCTGATTGCTCAAGATAGATCCTTAATTTTCATCAATGTTTATCACTTGTATCTGAATTAGGAGTCCTCTATTTATAGGTAGGAATCCTTGTGACTTATGTTTGAAATTCAAACATAGCCGTTTCAGATTTTGTCCCATTTGACTTGCCTTACATCACTTTGTTCATAAATCTTGACAACTGTCGAATGCTTTTTGACAGATGTCTGATCTGTCCACCCTTTGACTTGTATCCATTGGATAATCCTCTGAATTTTTCCAACGTCCCTTTAATCTTAACCATTGATTTGTTTGATTAAATCAGAGGTTGTTAGCTGTCCTTATCCATGTTTTCTTCCTATGTAACCTTTGAATAATTTGATGTATGTGTATCAGCAGGTTCCTGTGATCATAAGTCTGCTGATATACTTGTTAGTTAGCTGATCCATATTTTGCTAACTGTCTTCTATCTAACTTTTATTTATGAAGTTAGATTACACCATTTTGAACATAACTAAGTTCCAATCACCATTTAACTTATGGAACTTAGACATTGTACACAAGGTATATGTAATCAGTTTAGGTCATCACAGACTTCCCTAAATCCGGATTCCATATCCTTGACTTTAATTACTAAGTTTGATCCCTTAGCCTTCAATAACTGAGTTTGAGCCTCGATTTTTTAGTCATCAGCAGGTTCCTGGACTAGTCTACTGACCTAGCTACCCTACTGATATAGACCAGTCTGTTGATGTAAGTCGGTGACCAATTCTGATCTTGTTTGATCAAACCTATACAAAGATCAAACTCTAATAAACCTATACATTTGATCTAGACATCTTTTTGCCTTTGCTCTATAACGACTAGTCGGCACTCATCACTAAAACATAAAAATAAGTCCAACACGGAGAATCAAAGGAGTCTACATCACATTTACGATAGAGTGTGGTGGCGAGTAGGGTAGAGAACACAATCGCCTTTTGGAGAGATAGTGCGTTAGGGTCGATTGGAGACTTCGGGGCTTACGGTCGGTTCTGCATGTCGAGATGGGCGAGGATTGATGGTGGATGTTGTCTAGTTAATGTGGTTTATCTGGAAAGCGCTGATGCGGTGCGGTAATGGACGACCAGCCGATTTATATTTCTTGGATATGCATTTACGCTCTGAGTACTACATGGGAGTTTCGGCGAGGCATTGGCGATGGAGAGGCAACCCACGGTTAGTGCTACTCTGCAAGATAAATGGACACCGCCTATTGAGGCAACATTAAATGTAACGTGGGCGCCTCGATTCTGGGTGAAGCACACAGAGTGGGGATCATTTTTCGGGATTCGCGAGGGTCCATCTTAGCGGCGTAGTCTTTTCGGTTTGATCCGGGGCTGAGGTAGCTATGATGGAGCCGAGAGCCATTTTGATTGCTCTAGTGGAGGGTCGAGGCTAGGATTCTGAGCCTAGAGGTGGAGAGCGACTTCCTTCTTTGTGTTTAGCGCTTGATCAATCATGAGGAAGATCTTTCGGCCTTGAGATGTCTTTTGCAAGACGCACACGTCGTCGTCTTGGCCTTTGTGTCTCTGTGTTATTCTTTTGTCCGGCGCTCGGGCAATGTACCGGCGCATTTGTTAGCGAGACACTCTTGGTTTTTTCCACATGCTGTCTCTTTAAGTACCCAATGCCCGAACGATGTTCTGACCGTTTGTTTGGCGGATTTAGTTGAATAAATTTACTGGTTCCTATAAAAAAAATAGTTCTGTTGATTTTGATTGCTGAAGCTTTACTTAAATAATATATCAAATTTTAATTCTTAAGTTGATTTTAATGTCGCAAAAAAGTCATCCTGGAACTTTAATGATTGTCAACATTTAAATCTATTTTTAATCGTGAAGATAAGATTTATCCTTAAAATGACACGGTGACAGGACAAAAATAATGAAATGACGAGATATTGTATCTTTATAATGAGATTGACGAGGACGGATTTAACCATGCTACGTGTCATGCACACAATCTTCAAAAAATAAGGAAAAATAGCCTTAAGACCCTAATTTTAAGGGCCATGAGCCCCGGTATAAGCCTAAGGGCCGAGTTCCGCCCCTAAGAGGGGAGCTGACCAGGTCGATCCTTAGTCTACCGTAGGTCGGTCAAGACAAATTAGAGGCCGACCTGTGTAGCTCGGTCAACTTGACCTCGGTTGCTCACCGCAGGTCAGCTAGAGCGTATAATGATAAGTACATGACTATCAAGATAATTATGGAATGAATCCAAAGCAATTCAGGCTCTGATCTTTATCATTTAAATACCGTGATTATCTCCTAAAATCGAGGGATAAACACAGGATAATAATACTTGTAAGATACGACAGAAATGTTTCCTATATAAACGTTCATAAGAACTATAACAGATTTGATTCCAACATACGATTTGGATACGTAGGCAACTTGGGAAAATCCTAGGCTTAATCTAAATCACCCCACAAAAATTACCTAAAACCACGCAAGCAGAAAGCCACTAAAATGCCTAAAATGCTCATAACAATGGCAATGAGGAAGAGGATAATGTGGATTTGATCCAACACAACAATCGGAGGAAGTTTCTCTACATTCTGAGCAACAAGCTGTTCTTGATCAATTGGCGGCCATGGATCCCACCACCAGACAAGCCATTCTCCAGGCAAAGCAACACGGGGAGGGCGATACAGAGGAAGGACGTCCTCTAACCAAGTGAAGAGTAGACAAGATGACAAGACATCTGTCTTGAACAAAGGAAAAAGGTCACTGGATGCCCGAGTTAGAGAAGCAGCACGGGAAAAGGACTTTTCCAATATAGGCAAAAAGGATGACGACTTTTCCTTCACTTCACCCTTTACCAGATAGATTGATGAGTACGACCGACCAGCAAGATTTAAGATACCTAAGTTGGATCCGTATGATGGTTCCAAGGACCCATCAGATATTCTTTTCCAGTATGTCACCTAGATGAATTTGTTTAATGCTTCAGATGAGATGAAGTGTAAGGCTTTTCCCATGCTACTGACGGGTCGAGCTCGTGAGTCTCAGAAACTCCCTCCTAGGTCGGTTTCTAAGTTCTCCAAATTGGGTAGGATGTTTCTCAATTCTTTTGTTACGGCCAAGCCGTTCAAGAAAGCATACCATCTCGCTACAATCAAACAAAAGAAAGAGGATTTTGTCCTCCAATAGCTAAAATGGTTTCTTTGAAGAATCGGTACAAGTTAAGGATGTGGATGATCCCCTTTTGATTGCCTCGTTTGTAGCCGGACTGTGCGAAGGGAGGTTGCATGCCAAGTTGAGCAGACAAACTTCCCGATCCATGGAGGAGTGCATGGGCGTGGCGTATAAACATTGCCAAGGTGAGAGGCGAATAGGCGGATGAGAGAATCGAGAGAGGGAAAATCTAGGAAAGAAAAAGTCGGAGGATAAACCTGAAAGGAAAATGAATGCGGCCTGGGATCGGACGACCTCCCCTAGCACAGATCTATTAAGGATAAAAGGGGCTTTGCAAGTGTTTAGGGTGATTTTACATGATTTATAACGTTATATTTTATAACGATTTCCTCCATATTCAGTATAATTTGCATAGAAATTAAGGGTTTAATCGAATTATTGAGCAAATGAGTTTTAAAAGTGGTTAAGTGCAAATTTGTGTTAATTATGTGGTTTCATTGATAAAAATCTTTGAATATGAGATGTTACATTTTGCACGATGTTATCATGAATGTAGAATGCGCTTGCATGTTAAATGAGGAGCTTAAGCGAAGATCGGATGAAGATTAAGAAGAAAGCTCGATTCGAATAAAGAAAGCTCGATTCGATTCGGCCCAAACTTGGTGATCAAGTATTTCAAAATATGCCACGTAACATTATATTTTGAGGCCTAAAAGATGGATTTTGAGGAAAGAAGAAGATGCCACGAGTTTACGAGATCAACGGATCAATATTTTCCAACGTGCTTCTACCGTAACCTGTTTTTCGATGGAAATTTTACCCGACTTAGAGGCATTTTCAGGGAAGAGTTCTTGACGAAAGTTGTAGATACTAAAATGAGCTTTCCAACGCATTTTGAATCACGTCAATCGGAGGTCTACAACTCAAGTTATGATTTTTTACCGAACTGCTGGAATTACGGACGAACCGGAGATATTTTGGCCAAGTTTGATGCATGTTACTCCATGTGCTCCTTAATGATGATGATGATGAGTCATAACAAACTCCACATGCTATTTTAGTGACTCCTCACCTTCACATGCAAAGTCATTATCACCTCCCATCGCTTATAACAAACTTGAGAATATTCCTTAGCATATTCTCCCAAAAATATCTCCTCAACTACAACCTCTCCCTTATACACCTCCCCTCAACTCTCCCTATAAGAACTCCCTCGTTTCCATCCATAAAGGCGCCCCTCTTGGTCACTTTTGGCCAAGCTTTTACTTTTCCGTCTTTTATGTAAATACTCAGTAGGCGTTATGCGAGAATAAATTAGAATAGTAATCTTTGTTGTAATCTTTGAGCTACGGCCCCGATTACGAAATCATAATCGAGGATGATTGGCTAAGGTCTCTAAGCTAGAACCATCGTTGTGAAGCCACCATCACCGGAATAAATAAGGATTTCGCTTTAATTCATTTAAGTAAGTTATCTTGTTCTTCCTTCATGTTTTACTTTGTTTAAGTGCAATGTGTATGAACAATATGTGTGTTGCATGATATTCGAATTTAGATACGGAAGTTGATGAATTCGTAGATTACCGTGAAGGAGAATGATAATATTCTTCCAACATACGTAAGTTGAGGGTGAATGTTATTAGATTAGGATTTATATCCATATCTTTGATCCGTAAATGCTTTAGTTGTACCGAGAGTGGTGAACTAATTAAAGGCGATGAACCGAAAGGAAAATGCCTCTTTAGCGAATAATAATCCAAGAACTTACGAATGAATATGTGTCTTTCTTGTTATTTTCGGTGGGGTGGTGGATCAATGGTGTGTTCTAGTTATTTTAATCTTTCTTTAAACAAATTTTCACGTATCGTCTTTCTTTTCACGTTTGCTACCTTAGTTTGTTAATTGAAAATCCGAGATCATAATCATCAACTTTATAAAAGAAATCGAAGGCAAAGACTCTTTTTATTACAAGTCCTGCGCGGATACGATCCGGTTTCACCACTATAGCTGCGAGCCTTCGCGCC
Organism: Gentiana macrophylla; assembly: GCA_026214975.1. NCBI lineage: Eukaryota > Viridiplantae > Streptophyta > Magnoliopsida > Gentianales > Gentianaceae > Gentiana > Gentiana macrophylla. The sequence goes on from CM047811.1 coordinate 84,887,443, forward strand.
AGAAGTGACATCGGTTTTATTTTATTACTTGTTATCTTTTACTTTGCATAAAACCGCGAACAAGTTTTTGGCGCCGTTGCGGGGACTTGCACGGAAAGTTTTAGTTTCGGTTTTGTTGTCAACTAAGTTATCTGTTTTAGTTTTAAAAAATAAAAATAAAAATAAAAAAAAAAAAAAAAAAATCTTTCGGTAATTACGAGAGAGAGAAAAATATTTTCTTTTAGTTCGTTTTACGTTACGTATTAGTTTTATAGTATTTTGTTTCTTTTATTTGTTTAGACTGTTTGAGCCTGTTTTAGTATAGCTTTTTTTAATTCTAAAAAAAAATTAAAAAAAAATTTAAAAAATTCTCGATAAATACCGAGTGGATTCGGTAATTACGAGAAAGAGAGAAAGAAACACGGAACACGTTTCAATCATTGAGGTTGGGTGATGGATTCTCGGTGAATCCCACTCTGCGAAGCATAAGGATAAAATCCCGAAACCTCGTGATTTAGGTGTTGGTGCCCAAGCGTAGTTTATGCAAACTCGAACTCACGGGGACCACTTTTGTATAATCCGGAGATAGAGCGAACCATCGCTCGACCAAGCAGACGTTTGGCCCGGCTCACGGACCAACGGACGAGGAACCACGGAAGGAAACAATCACGAAGGATACGTTGAGGAGAAGCTCAAGTAGGAGCCCAGGTTGAAGAAATGGCGAGCAACGGACATTGGCGAGACTTTGCCATGCCATCTATCAGTGAAAGTTAATCCTGCGGTCGTGATTCACGAAATCACGGCCGATAATTCGAACTCAAAACTTCTTTAATCAATTTGGTAAGAGGTTCCACATTTCATGGATTTTCCACTGAGGACCCGCACGATCACATTCACTCATTTCTAGAATCGTGCGGGACTATTTTAATCAAAGGGGTCACTGAGGATGCCCTAAAAATGAAACTCTTTCCTTTCTCACTGAAGGGAGAAGCGAAAGAATGGTATAAATCCTTACCAGTCGAATCCATTACTTCGTGGGAGGAGTTGGAGAAAGAATTTCTGAGCCAGTACTTTCCACCTGCAAAGACGGCTCATCTTCTGAATCAGATATTCACTTTTGTGCAATCGAGAAGGAATCTTTCGATGCATGGAAGCGATTTAAGACTCTCTTGAGAAAGTGCCTACCATGGGCTGGATAAACAAAGATTGGTCAACACTTTCTACAGTGGTTTGACTGAATTGACTAAGGGAATGGTGAATAGTTCTGCTGGAGGTGCATTTCTGAGAAAGACACCTGATGAGGGATGGATGTTGTTTGAAGATATTGCAAAGTATAATTATGCCCCTACCTATGCAGGTGCGTCCAATCGAAAAAGCTCATTTGCGGGAAGTATGAGGTAGATGAGACCACGTCTCTAAAAGCTCGATTAGCCACCTTCTGAAGCAAGTGACGGCAATGAATGTTCAAAGTCTTGTGTGTGACAATTGCCATGGCCAAGGCCATCGTAGTAATCAATGCCCGACTTGACCCGATCTCACGAGTCAAAGCTGTTCAAAACAATGTCGTTTGCCAAAATTGCGATACCGTTGGGCACGCATTCCATCAGTGTCATCTATTGTTGCATTCAGAAGAAGTGAATACATTCACTTCTCAAAATTATCGACCTTCGGGTCAGAATCAAAACACTCAAGGATTCAATTATAACCGGAACCACCCTGGTTTCCGATGGAGTGACCATGCAGGGCAGCAAACCCCCATCATTTTCAGGCCCCAGGCCTAATCAAAGCAATTTTCAATCCAACTATCGACCAAACATGGAACACCAATCCACCGCAAAATCAAAATCAATCATTTCGGATCTTAGAACAAAAGTTGAAGCGAGCAAATCACGGCCAACACTCAATTGGCAAATGCTTTAAGTACTCGACCCGATCAGGTGAGAAATTTGGAGGTGCAAATGGGACAAATTTCGGGCGACAAGCAAGTCGACCTCAAGGTCACCGCCGAGTTTTATTGAGAAGAACCCCAGGGGTTAATCTGGTCCAAAATGACGAGAATTCTTGCACCGATCTCATTGCACCATGGAACTATGGTCAAGATGAGTGAATGCTATAAAAGCGAGGAGTGGGAAGCGGTTGGCGGTCGAGGCCAACCAGGAAGCAGTAGCCCCTCCCGTGAGCGAGAGGCAGGAGGGGAAGATCTTTGTTCTCCTCGAGAAGGATGTTGGGACTACTATTGATCCAAGTGAAAGAGAAAATTCGAAGAAAAGGTGAAAGTTGAGAATTACGATGATGAAGAGAATACTGCTGAGAAGAAGTCGATTCTAAGTTAAGTTACGGGAAGCATGTGAGGTGGAAGGATAGGGAAGACAAAGCAATCAATGATAAGGCGGCAAAGAAGCACTTTCTTGAGGAAGACTTTGCTTTGATCTCCCTTACCCACCTAGCAAAAACAAGTTTGTCATTAACGATCGATAAAGAATATAAGAAGGTTATCGACTTGCTCAAGAATCTTGAGGCAAACATTCCATTAGTTGATCTTTTGATAGGAATGCCAAAGTATACAAAGTTTATAAAGGGCGCATGAGTTCGAAAAAGAAGCTCCAAGAGCTCGAGCACATAGTATTGAATGGAGAATGCTCGGCAATCATCACCAGACCAAACTTCCTGTGAAGTGTCCTGACCCTGGTAGATTTATGATTTCATGTACTATTGGGAACAGGGACTTCCACAATGTTTTGTGTGATTCGGGAGCATCAATCAATCTGATGTCTACGTCAATCTTCCAATCTCTTGGATTGGATCAATCTATTACGCTTAAACCTATTTCTCTTCAACTTGCGATAGAAGTGTGAAATATGCAAGGGAATTGTAGAAGATGTATTGGTCAAGGTTAAGAACTTCATATACCCGGTGATTGGGTAATCATGGATATGACCAACGATAAGAAAACCCCTTGATCCTTGGAAGACCTTTTCTTGCAACCGCCCGTGCCTTACTAGATTCCCACAAAGTGGCGAAGTAACCCTACATTTGGAGGATGAGAGCATAAAGTTCAATGTGGGCAATGCGGTGAAGCACCCGTCGATGACACTTGTTTAGCTATTGAGGGCGATTTCAGCGATGAGTATGATAAACAAGTGTTCATGGGTAGTTGGGATGAGGAAGAATTCAATAAACTATCTCGCAACTTGGACCAATGAGGAGTGGATAAAATTTTTAGAAGAGATTGACAAGGAAAGTTAGATTACCACGAGGTGGTAGGAAAGAAGATGAGGAGAGGCATGGTGATATGCCCAGATTTGCAAAAGGAGATGAGGCCCTGTCTGTGGGGAGGCCATGATGCTTCATAGCCCTTATAATAAGCTTGGAGATCTAGAGCTTAAGGGAGATAAATTGAGACCAAGTGTGGAGAAGCCACCGTCAGATTTAGTGTTGAAACCCTTGCCTCAACACTTGAAATACATTTTTCGAGGGACGGTGATAAGCTCCTTTGATCATTTCATCTAAGTTAGAACCGAAGGAGGAAGAAAAGCTTATCAAAGTGCTGCAAGATAATATCCTCGCTTTGGTTGGCAAGTGGGAGATATTAAGGGGATAAGCCACGATATCTCAGTATGCATAAGATCGGGGTATTGAGGATCGAAGAAGGTGCGACACCTCGAGAAGGCTAAACCCTCACATGCAGGGAAATCGTTAAGAAGGAAATCATCAAATTGCTTGACATGGGTATCATCTACCCAATAGCCGATAGTGAATGGGTGAGCCCCACTCAGGTGGTGCCAAAGAAAGGAGGGATTACTATTGAAAAGAATGAAAAGGGGAAGAGATTGCCTTACGACAAGTCACTTTGGTTATAGAGTTTGCATCGACTCTGAAGACTAAATGAGGTAACTCTAAAAGACCACTTCCTTTGCCATTCATTGACCAGCTCCTTGAGAGGCTTAGTGGCAAGCAATTTTATTGTTTTTGGATGGCTATTCGGATACTTTCGGATAGCTATCGACCCCATGATCAAGAAAAGACTACCTTCACTGCCCTCTGGTACCTTCGCTTACCGAAGAATGCCATTTGGTCTCAGAACGCACCGGCTACATTTCAAAGATGTATGCGGCTATCTTCAATGGTTTAGTGGAGAAGGTGATGGAAATTTTTATGGATGACTTCTCTGTATTCGGGACAGTTTACCACTTTGTTTACACAATCTTGATAAAGTTACGTCGGTGCATAGAAGGACTTAGTCTTAAATTGGGAGAAGTGCCACCTAATGGTGGAAGAAGGAATTGTTCTTGGACACAAGGTGTCCAAGGAAGGTATAGAGGTTGACAAAGCGAAGGTAAAAGCTATTGAAAAAATGACATACCCTAAAAATGTAAGAGAAGTAAGAGGATTCTTGGGTCATGTTGGATTCTATAGGCGGTTCATTAAAGACTTTTCTAAGATAGCCAAGCCTTTGTCAACTCTCTTAAGAGAGGATGTGAAATTTGTTTTCACCCCGAGTGTGAAAGAGCTTTTAAAGAATTAAAGACAAGTTGATTACCTCGCCAATTCTTATAGCACCCATTGGAAAGCTCCTTCGAGCTTATGTGTGATGCTTCTAATTATGCGATCGGAGCGGTGCTAGGTCGAGAGAGTGGATGGCGGTTCCAACCTATCTACTACGCTAGTCACACTTTAAACCCAAAGACAAGTAAATTATGCAACAACCGAGAAGGAGTTGTTGGCGATGAATTTTGCCATGGATAAATTTAGAAGCTATTTGCTTGGGTGGAAGTTTCTGATGCAGATGAGACCATTACGCATTGAAGTATCTGTTGAGCAAGGCTGATGCCAAGCCTCGTTTGATGAGATGGATCTTGATTTTACAAGAGTTTGATGTTCATATCCGGGACAAGAAGGGTAGCAAGAATGTGGTAGCTGATCACATGTCTCGGCTGACCGATGATCATCAAATAGAGTCGGATGAGATTGGAATTGATTTTCCAACTGAGCAACTCATGACTATTGATGTGTGCGAGGTTATTCCTGCCCGTACTGGAAAAGGTTCTCCTTGGTTTGCACCTTTTGCAAACTTCTTGAGCGGCAGATATCTGGACCCTGACCTGACATATCAGCAAAAGAAGAAATTCTTTTCGGATTTGAACTATTATGTGTGGGACGACCCTATTCTCTTCAAGCGTTGTAAGGATGGATTACTCCGTAGGTGTGTCCCTGAGTTCGAGCAAGAGGGACATTATAGAGCAATGCCATGACGGACTGTGGGAGGTCATTATGGAGCTAGGAAGAAAACTGCTGCGAAGATTTTTCATCCGGTTTCTCTTGGGCGACAATTTTTAAGGATACAGAGAGTTTTGTAAAGGTTGTGACCGGTGCCACACACGGTAAACTTTCTCGGCGAATGGACATGCCCCTACACCCCATTCAACAATGTGAGGTTTTCGACGTATGGGGTATTGACTTCATGGGACCGTTTCCATCCTCGTATGGGAACAAGTACATTCTGGTCTGCGTCGACTACGTGTCAAAGTGGGTAGAGGCAATAGCAACACCGCGGAACGACCACAAGGTGGTCAAGAGCTTCCTGAGGAAAAACATTTTTACACGGTTTGGTTGTCCACGAGCTCTCATCAGTGATGAGGAACTCACTTCGCAATACTCCATTAGAAAAGATTTTAGAACGATATGGGGTGAAACACAAAACTGCTACCCCTCATATCACCCTCAGACGAGTGGACAAGTTGAAGTAAGTAACCAAGCACTGAAAAGCATTCTTGAGAAGGCGGTGAACTCTCATAGAGATGGATGGAGCCGTAAACTGGATGATGTACTGGGCCTACAGGGACGACTTTCAAAACTCCTATCGGCACATCTCCGTTTGAGATGGTTTATGGTAAGGCACGCCACCCGCCAATCGAGCTTGAGCACGAGCATTCAGGGCTATTAAATTCTTAAACTTTGACAAACGGCTTATGCGAGAAAAGCGATTGTTGCGATTGCGGGAGCTTGATGAGTTCGGACTCCAGCCTACGAGAGCTCAAGAATCGATGAAGGAAAGGACTAAACTTCTTCACGACAAGAAAATCAAGCATAGAGAATTCAAAGAGGGCGAATGGGTTTTACTATATAATACCAGGTTACATCTGTTTCCTGGTAAGCTACGCACCCGTTGGTCTGGCCCCTTTGAAATTTCTCAGGTTTTCCCTAGTGGAGCCGTCGAATTGAAAAATAAGCAGGGAGAGTTGTTCAGAGTGAATGGTCATCGGTTGAAACACTATATTGGTCAACAAAAGGAACGACCAGTGGTTTTCCATCTAAACGACGTCCCTAGTCAAGACAGCTCCGATCTTTTGGAACCCGATGATTTACGTCTCTGTGAATTCTTTGATGATATTGTGATTACTGATGATACACCCTCGACCTTGTGGAACCGAAACCTAAAAAGAAGAAGAGAAGAATCATAGGAACTAAGTGGATACAGAAGTTTACTGATATGGCCAATACGTTGGCGAGACTTTGTTTTTGTGGGATCCATACTATTGACCCCGAGGAAATCAAGAATGATTCCGGAAAGAGGCCTCACTGGCCTGACCCGGGTTGAAAATTTTTGGGTTGTCGAGCAAACGACATTAACCAAAAGCGCTACCGGAGGCAACCCGTTTAAAAAAAAAAAAAAAAAAACTACATTTTGCATTATACTTTACTCATACTTTGGATAATAGTTTTCCAATACTTCGAATTGATTTTCATTTTGTTTCACCAAGTCTCAGGATGAATGTTTGAATGTCATTTAAAGGGAACGATTAGGAGGTTATCCGAAAATCCCGAGGGAGTACAAAGAAAAAATTCAAATGCATCATTTCTTAGATTTAGGTTGTTAGAACAATTTGAAATAACCCTTGAGGATCTGGTATAAAAGACTCATAGTTAATACTTTGTCACATATTTCATATCATGACCTAGTCTGCATTTAAATTTTCAAATAATGTGTGACATGTATTAGTTTAACTACTATGCAACTAAGGGAATAGGAAATTCAAAGCTAACCCGAGTTGAAATTTTATTGTCTAGTCGAGCTCCCGACTATAATTAAGCCCTACTAGGGCGGTAACCTAGATATCTTTTCCTTTTGTCCAGTAGTTTATTTACTGTCTTTATTCCATGATATTGCTTTGTCTATCATCTTTTGTGCCCCTATCCCCGAGGCACGCTTGTTTTCCCCCATGGTGTGCGGGATTTTTGCGATAGCGATTGAGCTTTTAGATAAATCGCCACGGTGGATGGTCCACGATCTCTTGATTTCATCGAGCATTTCGAGTCGATTCTAGGCCACTTCGGAATTGCCACTTTCGAACCACAATCGGCTAAGTGTTCTTTTTCTTTTATATTCTGCACAACCCGAGGACATGTTGTGATTTAAGTGTGGGGGGGAATAGTCGGTTATATGTATCTACCATTTGCTTAAATTATTTTGATTCTATGCTAAATGGGCTAAATTTTCAAATTTTTGTTTATTCCCGAGTAAACAATGCATATCTTTGTTCGTAATTTTTATAGTCATTAATGCTATATTCCGTATGTTCGATAAGTTAGTTGTTTCACCCAATATATTTTCACGAGCCATAGTGAATGATGAGCTAAATTATAAAGCTATATCCTTTTTTGATTAGTGATTTTTGATTATCTTATAAAGTCATGTGCTTAGTGCTAACGTCTGGCGTATCGTGAGAATTATGATAGTTTGTGTTTATAGCCGAGTATGATATATTGTGAATATCTGAGCGTTTGAATGTGATAAGTGAAACATAACTAATGTTCTTGCACAATAATTAACAAATAAATCATTGCTTGAGGTGTTATGCTCAGTAGGTTTGAATTGCTTTTAGCATGTTAACCACTGCCTGCCAGAAATCTCGAAAAAAGTAATCAATTGTGTGTGTCGAAAGCTGGTCGATGATTTGAGTGCGGTAGGGCATTATCTCGAAATGTCCTATACCACTATGATGACCAAAGCTCACGACGATCAGAGTCAGCTGCCTTATGATTTGAGTAGATAGGGGATTATCTCAAAATGTCCTATTCTAGTATGACGGGCAAAAGCTCATTCGATGTGTGTTGAAAAAAAAAAAAAAAAAGTGAAAAAAAAGTGAAATAAAAATCGAAAAATTTATTATTATGAATAAGTTAAGGACTTAGTTATCATATACCTTATCCCCAGTATAATGTGACAGATATGTTGTAGGGATTATCCTCCTGAGTATATCGTAAAGGCCCTAGATATATTCTATCATTCTTTTCGAGATATGTCACGCTTTGTAGGGTACACTTATAAGTATCATTTGTTACTAATTTGAAGGGTATTTGCTAGTTGCTTGAAATTTTCGAGTTTGGACTTAGTGGAAGTTTTCTATGGCTATGCACACACACCAGGGTGAACCTCGATTTATTGAATATATGTTGTATTTCTTTGAGGTGTCTATCTTTTCGAGCCTTGATTCTTGTTTTGTTTTGCTCGGGACGAGCAAAAGCTAAGTGTGGGGGAGTTGTTTAGGGTGATTTTACATGATTTATAACGTTATATTTTATAACGATTTCCTCCATATTCGTATAATTTGCATAGAAATTAAGGGTTTAATCGAATTATTGAGCAAATGAGTTTTAAAAGTGGTTAAGTGCAAATTTGTGTTAATTATGTGGTTTCATTGATAAAAATCTTTGAATATGAGATGTTACATTTTGCACGATGTTATCATGAATGTAGGTACGCTTGCATGTTAAATGAGGAGCTTAAACGAAGATCAGATGAAGATTAAGAAGAAAGCTCGATTCGAATAAAGAAAGCTCGATTCGATTCGGCCCAAACTTGGTGATCAAGTATTTCAAAATATGCCACGTAACATTATATTTTGAGGCCTAAAAGATGGATTTTGAGGAAAGAAGAAGATGCCACGAGTTTACGAGATCAACGGATCAATATTTTCCAACGTTTCTACCGTAACCTGTTTTTCGATGGAAATTTTACCCGACTTAGAGGCATTTTCAGGGAAGAGTTCTTGACGAAAGTTGTAGATACTAAAATGAGCTTTCCAACGCATTTTGAATCACGTCAATCGGAGGTCTACAACTCAAGTTATGATTTTTTTACCGAATCATTGAATTACGGACGAACCGGAGATATTTTGGCCAAGTTTGATGCATGTTACTCCATGTGCTCTTTAATGATGATGATGATGAGTCATAACAAACTCCACATGCTATTTTAGTGACTCACTCCTTCACATGCAAAGTCATTATCACCTCCCACATGCTTATAACAAACTTGAGAATATTCCTTAGCATATTCTCCCAAAATATCTCCCTCAACTACAACCTCTCCTTATACACCTCCCTCAACTCTCCCTATAAGAACTCCCTCGTTTCCATCCATAAAGGCGCCTCCTTGGTCACTTTTGGCCAAGCTTTACTTTTCCCGCCTTTTATGTAAATACTCTGTAGCGTTATGCCGAGAATAAATTAGAATAGTAATCTTGTTGTAATCTTTGAGCTACGACCCCGATTCTCAAATCATAATCGAGGATGATTGGCTAAGGTCTCTAAGCTAGAACCATCGTTGTGAAGCCACCATCACCGGAATAAATAAGGATTTCGCTTTAATTCATTTTCGTAAGTTATCTTGTTCTTCCTTCATGTTTTACTTTGTTTAAGTGCAATGTGTATGAACAATATGTGTGTTGCATGATATTCGAATTTAGATACGGAAGTTGATGAATTCAGAGATTACCGTGAAGGAGAATGATAATATTCTTCCAACATACGTAAGTTGAGGGTGAATGTTATTAGATTAGGATTTATATCCATATCTTTGATCCGTAAATGCTTTAGTTGTACCGAGAGTGGTGAACTAATTAAAAGGCGATGAACCGAAAGGGAAAATGCCTCTTTAGCAGATAATAATCCAAGAACTTACGAATGAATATGTGTCTTTCTTGTTATTTTCGGTGGGGTGGTGGATCAATGGTGTGTTCTAGTTATTTTAATCTTTCTTTAAACAAATTTTCACGTATCGTCTTTCTTTTCACGTTTGCTACCTTAGTTTGTTAATTGAAAATCCGAGATCATAATCATCAACTTTATAAAAGAAATCGAAGGCAAAGACTCTTTTTCGTACAAGTCCCTGCGGATACGATCCGGTTTCACCACTATAGCTGCGAGCCTTCGCACTTGGGGCTGACATCGGTTTTATTTTATTACTTGTTATCTTTTACTTTGCATAAAACCGCGAACAGCAAGAAAGGGACTTTAACCCCTAAACTGACCCCGGGTACAATTTTTAGAGATCATGGAAAGAAAGGGACAGGTCCGGACTCTCCCACCAATGAGAGGTCCCCTAGAAGAAGGGACCAGCATAAATTCTGTGCTTACCACAAGGATGTGGGTCATGACTCTGAGGACTGCAAGGATCTGATAAGAGACATAGATGCTGCTATATTAGTGGGAAGATTAGATAAGGTCGTAGACCATTCTCAAGACCCCGAGCCTTGAGGTCAGAGAGATTTCGGACGTGGGGCATACCGGCCAGGTCGAGACAGGCAAGAAGACCCGTGAAGAAGAAGAGACCAAACTCCAGACGCTGATCTGTAAATAGACAACCACCCCATCAACACTATTGTAGGCGGCCCTAGCGTCGGTTTGGAGGTCTCGAATGGCGGTCGGAAAACCATGATCTATGGTCCTAAGGACCCACTCCCCATGATAACCAACAATGAGGACCTGGTCATTGAAGTTGTAGTTCATAAGAACCTGGTGAAACGTATATGCGTCGATAGTAGGAGCATCATCAATGTTTTATATCATTCTGCCTTCTAGTCAATGAAGCGGAAAGATTCAAAATTAACACCTGTCTCCGCACTACTTTTGGTTTTGCAAGGCCTCCGGTTCATCCTATGGGGATGAAAAAGCTAGCCACAACATTTGGAAAAGACCCGAGGAGCAAGTGAACTATGTAGTGGTAAAGGCTCCATCACCTTATAACATCATTATGGGAAGACCAGGCGTTAATCGAGCTTGAGATATAATTTCACCAGACCCACATCCGCTTTGAAGTTCCCTACCATGGAGGGTTCGATTGAGATCAAAGGAGATGTGGAAACAGACAGAAGAAGTCTGCTACACATCAATGGTCAACAGGAAATGGGTTGAGCTGACACAGGCTAAGACGAGCTACACACACTACTGATGTGTTTTATATTTACATTGTTCAATGCGCTTATCACGATTACTTGTTTTCCATACTTTTTTAATTTTATTGTGGGATGATTTGAGTTTGAACTTGGTGGGTTCTTTTTTATGCAAGTTATAGTTTCTGATGCATTATAATGCTTTTTTAGTTGCAAAACCCAGATATATGTGTGCGAAGTTTGCGAAGGACAAATATTAAAGTCTGCAGGACAGACAAGCTGAACTCCGCGGGTCGGATTCAGTGTAATTCTATTAAGTCCGCAGGACAAACAGAACTCCGCAGGTCGGATTCAGTGTAATTCTTTTAAGTCCTCAGGACAAACAAGATGAACTCCGCAGGTCGGATTCAGTGTATATTATTTAAGTGCATAGGACGGACAAGCTGAACTCCATAGGTCAGATGAGTGTAATTTTATTTAAGTCCATAGGTCGGATTCAGTGTAATTCTATTAAGTCCACAGGACTGACAAGCTGAACTCTACAGGTCGGATTCAGTGTAATTCTGTTAAGTCCATAGAATGGACAAGCTGAGATCCGCAGGTCAGACTCAGTGTAATTTTATTTAAGTCCACAGGATGGATGAGCTGAGATTCACAGGTCGAACTTAGTGTAATCTTCTTCAAGTCTACAGGACGGACGAGCTGATATTCGCAGGTCGAACTTAGTGTAATTTTATTCAAGTCCACAAGACGGATGACTTGACATTTGTAGGCCAAACTTAGTGTAATTTTATTTATGTCCGCAAGATAGACAAGCTGAGATCCATAGGTCAGACTCAGTGTAATCTTATCGAGTCCTTAGAATGGACAGGCTGAACTCCGCAAGATGGACCCAGAGTAATCTTGTCCACATGATGACCTACAGAGACATGAGTCCACAAAAAATATAGGCTCAAGTAAAGGAGCCAAGAATTATACCTACACTAAGTGTGTCATTCAAAACTCATAAGTTTTCGAAAGGACACACTGGGAGGGCTAGGTCTGGAAGACAGCGTCAGAGAAAACACATCAAGTGACAGTGACATTCAAGTAATTATTTTTAAGTTCAACAAAGTAAATTTGCAAAATAAGTGTTAAGACACTGGCAAAATACGAAAAATTTGCAAAACACTGCATATTATATATATATCATAATTTATTTACAAGTTGGGTATTTTCAAAGGCAAAAATACAAGAGGGAACTTAAGATCGGGGAGTTGGACATTGCTCCGGCATCACAGCAGCATCCGACCTGGATAGAACAGCGGACCTTTGAAGAGAGGCACGCTGGGCTTCATGCTTAGCTATTTTGTCTGATCCGCGTGTAATCCACTAATACACATGAAATACTAGCAAGAGTACTAGGTCAATCGTAGTATAGTAGGTGCGAGTCAAGGTTGATCTCACAGAGACAATGCAACACAGATAATAACCATTAAATCTAAACAAGAAGACAAATTGTGGTTCTTGACTAACATAGGAACGTGCTGATCAATGTCGACAACTGTCTAAGGCGGGTTAGCGGTATGAGTTGGCGCTCGATATCGGCGATTCTAGTTCTTTATGTGTATGGGCTATTACGGACCAATTAAAGAGGTAGCTTGCGTATAGATTGTCTACTACTATTGTCGAGTAGATAGGAGTAGGAGTTGCACCGTGAGGCGATAATGATAATTAAAACTAAAGCTCACGATTAATTTAAGGAAATTATGTGGTGAAATAAACATAACGATTAACTAATCCAAGTTAGTAGATCGGTGAGAAGAGGGGGAGGAATACCAAGTTTGTTTTCTTTATGTTTATTGTTGGTCAATGACCGCTTCTATGTTGCTTCTTAATTAAGTTAGAATCATTTATACTTATAGTTGCATTGTCTCTGTGGGATCGACCTTGACTTGCATTTACTATACTACGATGTACCTAGTATTTTGCTAGTAATATCGACGTTAGTGACTTACATGCGATCAAGATTTTTGGGGCCGTTGCCGGGGACAATGGCCAATTATAAATATAAACACTTTAATTCTGATTAAGAAGTCGTTTTTATTTTATTTTGAGTCTTGAGTCATTCTGTATCAACCCTGCACTAGTTAAATTGCCAGAAAAAGAAATTTCAGGGCCGGTTTACCGTGGCTAACCCCCGAGTTACTGAGGCCTGAAAAATTTAATTTATGTACATCCTTTGTTTTTTTTGTGTTATTCCCTGTTGATTTTAGTTAGTAGGTCCGCAACAGTTGGGATCACACCCAGCTGAAGCAGAAGTTGCTAACCTTTTACTTGTTTTACTTTGTCTTTTCACAGGAAGATCAGAACACTTCAGAAATTTGATCAAACCGGAGTTGAAAAAGAGAAAACAAGTCAAGCAATATGCCTAGAATGATATTGAACATTGCACCAATTTCCATGTACCCTGGATTTGAAGCAAGAGAGCATTATGAAGCTAAAAGAAGCGGTTGCAAAAGAAAAATAAGCAATCAAGCAAGAGCACAGAAGAGAACCTTAAGGAGTATAGCACGTATTGTCCATGTGAGTTTCCTTGTAAGTTAATTGAAATATCATCTTCGGATTATGATTCTGATGATCCTGAAGAGGATCCTGACATGATATTCTCTGAGCCTAAGGATTACCTAGACTCAGACACCATGGTGAAGTTAGGAGACCCTGGCACATTTCTACTCCCGATTTCGGTTAATGGTATGTCAGTAGGATTAGGTCTCTGTGACTCTGGCTCGAGTTGCAACATTCTACCTTTTTCCCTCTAGCAAAAGATTAAGAATCATACTAGGACCATGACTTTCGTTGATAGAACTAGAGATATGCCTAGTGCGCTTAAGGCGGGATGGTTCGATTATCCAATCGATTTTACGGTGATAGACGTACGGAGGACCCAAGTGCCCCAGGTTCTATTAGGAGACCTTTCATAGCGACATGCAGTGTCATCATGGAGATTACTTTGAGATTGAATAATGATGATGTATCTTTTAAGATCTTAGAGCCCTTTGAAAATAGGCTGGAGAGTTGCGAGATGACGTATGCTTCAGGGAAGGTGGAAATTATGGAGATCGATGGCCATAAGCATAGAGAGGTTGTAAAAGAAACCATTGAGCATGAATTCATAAGACTAATGCTGAGAGAGAAAGAAGAGAAGGACCACAACAAGATGCTCATGGAAGCTAGTCCTTCCGTGTGGCGTAGTGAACGCTTTGAGCTTAAAGTAGGAAATGTGGAGTCCTTGGGTCTAAAGTCTAAATCTCGACACGAGGCAGGCCTTGTGCACGCAAGCTAAGAGGAAAGCGTGCTAGGAAGAGAGCTCAAAAGGTTCTATAAAGGTACAAACCTCTGGGTGAAAGTTTGGCCGATTAAAGCTCCAACCCTTGAATGATCGGGAATCTAAAGAAAGTCGAGCTGGTGACTATAAACTCAGAACTATTTTATTTAAACCCTTAGGTAGATTAGGAATGAATTAAAGTAGCCGGATGAAGGGACGAGCTTTTTTTCATCCTACCGCACCCATAGGCTTGAAACCGAATGGTTGTGGAAAGGTTTTTTCTTACTCGTTGCGGATTCTAGTGAAGTAGGTTAGGATTGAGTTGGAAATAATAACAAAAAGAGTAAGAGGCTAGTTAATTTGAGGTCAGAACTGAACAGAGGGATTGAACATAGTGTGCAGAAAAGGTAGACAAAAAAATCTGGGAAAAAGTACCCCCGGTAAAACCTAGGTTACCCCCGGGTTACCGAGGCCGGATTTTTAGATTTCTGAACGTCAGTTTATAAAGTTGAATTTTTATTGACACATGGAGGACACACGTTGTATCGGCCACCACCAGTCAGCAGAAACCGTCCCACTTTTCCCTCTTTTCAAAATTTTCATCCTTTCCCACACTCCACCATAACTCCACCTCAATCCCATCAATCACCTCCTCAAATCCCTCACCCTAATAACTTCTCTACCCACTATCCCACTAAATCCTTCCACCTTCACTCATTTCTTCCTATTTAAACCACCCATTCACCACCATTCTTATCATTCCATCTACCATCATTTCCTCAAATCACCAAACTTCTTCCATTTCTTCTTCTTCTATCCAGTCGGCCCCTATCACCTCCACTATCATCACCAAACCTGCACCAAAATCAAACCCTTCTTCCATTTAAACCAACCAAAACACCTGTTTTTCTTCACCTCTGTTGATGTCTAGTACTGCTGTGCCAGATAAAGTGATGCGGTTATTCATCTTTTGCCAGTAGAGCACAGTCCAAAAAAGAAATCAGAAAAAAAAAAAATCAGGCCGGTAAATTGGAAATACTTGCTGGTTTACCGAGGGAAGTTTTTCAGAATCAGCTACATTACAAGGTTGTATTATCATCCAGGATGGGTCCAAAGTGTAGCCATTCAATTTATTCGTCCCGAGTGGTTATCAATTTATCTATGGAGATGCTAACATTTTGATAGATGGGGTTGAGAAATTCCATTCGTTAGCTATCTATGAGTCGTTCCGAGGGCATTGAATCACGAGGCCGATGGCTCGAGAATGAGGGGTAGAGTTGGATGATTGCGGATCGATCTTGCCCGGAGCCCTACAAGCACAAGACATTATATATGGATATGGAAGATTCACCGACACGGTTCAACGCCACAGTGGTAAGGGAATTCTGTGCTTATGTTTCGCATAACCCCGGAGCCACATATGCTATGGTCCGTGGTGTTAAAGTTGAATTTTCTATTGAGCGGATCAATGCTCATTTTGGGGTTAGACATCCACGGTGGGCCCGGATGAGTACACATCCTCAAGTAACGTTGAAGATTTGGAGAGCATGGACATGATTGCTGAGTAGTATTTTGGGGTGCAATAGAAGTGCAATCTGCTTTGGAGCCCCACCATCTTCTAGAGAACGAATTATCCCGGGATGTAAGATGGTTATGATTTGTTTGTGCTCCGCCTTCTACCGACCAAGCACACGGTCTCTGTCACCACCAAGAGGCGGAGTTGATGTTCTATCTGGAGCGAGGATCTCTCGGTCAACATCGGTCTTCGATGCATAGCCGTATTCACGAGCTTGTCGCCGCATCTTAGCTTAGTTTGTTTGCCATCTGGGCGATGATTGATATGTTTGCTTTGGAGGACAAGGTCAAGATTCTAGTCGGTGATGATTGTGAAGACCCTAAGTGAAGATCAATTAGTAGTCGGTTCAAAAATTTCCAAGGCGGGTTGGAAGAGTTGAGAGGAGTGTACTCCGGTCCACGGAGCACCCCAACAGAGAGCTATGATAGAGGAGCACTCGTGAGAGATTGCGAGTTTGCACCGCAAGATGGATCAGATTACAAACTTCTTTGGCATACCTCCAGCGACCCCACCACCTAAGACTGCCCCACATCACCGAGCCTCTTCGTCTGCCGCTGCTGCCTCCAGTTCTGGTCCACCTCCCGCGGGTTTTGAGCCTAGAGATTAGTTTCTTTATTTTTGTTGTTGTTTTCCATTTTCTTGTTTTTATTTTTAATTTTCTTTTCCTATCTAGTTGATGTAGCAGAATCATATTAATATAATGTTTTGACGGCTTAATTGTTTTGGAGTTCATTATTTTCTCTTTTACTGCCGCCATTTTATTATACGGTTTCTTGTCACCACTATTCTTCTTGGTTGGTTTGAGTTACTAAGCGCAGATTCTTCATGGACTACTTACATGAGCCCGATGATTTATATGACGATCCGATTCTTCTATGGTTCCACCTTTAACCGAAGCTAAGTTTCTTTTCATTTTTCATTTTTCATCTTACATATTAGGGACAATGTTTCGATTAAGTAAAGGTAAGGAGCGTCACTTAGCTTTTTAGTGCTATATTCCGTAAATTGCGTGATTGTCTTGATTCTCTTTGATGCACGATTCACCACTTAGAATTTGATTCATTTCGGCAGAATTTCGAAAAAATTATGATATCTTTGATCTTTTCGAGTTAATTGACTTCATCTTTGTTTCACTTTGCACAAGTAAAAGTAAATGCCCACTTCTGAAGTAGTGGCATATTACGCGCATATTCTGTTATGAGCCACCATTTTAAGCACGTATAACACACTTTCTCTTGGTGTGTAGTCGATAGCATATTGCTTTGACTAGAGTTGACCCTGGCTTCATCACGAATCATGTTTCACCAACGCTTATGAAGGCAAAGGAATTTCGGATTCGGTAGTTTATCATGAGTGGGGCTGTGAGGATAGTTAAATAAATGAGAGTTTACCCATCAAGAAAGAGAAGTGTATTGAAATATATACATCTATATTCTCTTTGGCAATATTTTTTAGTCGATGGAGCGTAAAACGCATGACTTTTGCATAGACCGATAAATGCGAGCCTAAGAGTAATATATACTCGGTTCTCGATCCGCCTTGCCTGCTCAATTAGTTAATAAATAACATGTTCGAGACTAGTTAGTTCGACTATGGGTAGACGTAATATGAAATTGTCTGAATTACTAAGTGGTTGTGAAGTTATTGCACGCACACATTGGCTCATGACATGAATAGTGTTTAATGCGTTACTGATGGATATGAGTGGCATGATCTCGATCCTGACTTTGTGAGGCATAGTTGTTTTAAATTAACTTGTATACTGATCGGAGTTTTGTTTTCTTTTCGCTTTTTTTGCTGGGGCGATCAAAAGCTAAGTGGGGGTAGTTGATGACGCTCTAAATAAGTACCAATAATTGTACCCTTATTCACCTTGAATTATGCTCAAGAGAGGATATATAGGCTCGTTATTATGTGGAATATATGTTAAATGCTATGTGCATGTTTAGGATCGTAATTCGAATCTATGTTATTTTCCGGAGTTTGATAATTGCTTGTTTTGTCTCGTTTTGTGTGTTTTATAGGATGTACGGATTTGGAGCATTGGAGAATGGATCGACCGAAAGAAATATATTGGGCCAAGTGATTAATGTCAAGAAGAAGCTCTTTGAAGAAA